>JACGWL010000006.1:14441198-14458508 GCA_034509725.1 Sesamum angolense
AAAACTTAAATTCAAGTTAGAACTCATATAATAAACATAACCTTCGAGCGACACCCATCAACAATTTTATTTTAATTATTCAAGATCAAAGTCGAGTCGAACCTTAATTTAGAATATACATTCTTAATATTATTATTACAAGAGTTTTTGGAGGTCATCTTCCGACACAAAGAGTCCATGGAAACCATAGGGCACCCTTTGTGGCAGCTTTACAGAAGCAACGATTTCAAGAATTGGGGATTTCGCATCCATCACCAAAAACTTTGATTCTTCCGTGTTTTCATTATGTACGTAAATCACTAAGTACCCGTCGTCTTCCTCTGCCGCCGGATTGTCGGGCTCTCTTGCCACGAAAAAAGGCTCGCCGCCGTAGCAGCCAGGATCGTACAGTCGATTAGCCACCACGCAGTCGTCGGAGTTAGGCGTAGAAAGTGATAGGTCTATCTTCACCAACCCTGCCCGACTTGAAACTCTGCCGCCTTCCGCCGCATATATATATCTGTATACATGTGAAGTTAAATTGACAAAAAGGGCACGTAACAAGTTACTAGTGTTGTAGTAGTAGGGGAAAAATGCATTTTTTATTGTGTAATTATAGGGGTCACATGGATTTTAATTTTATAATTAAGAATAATAATTTTAAAAAATAGCATCACAGTTATTTTAATTAAAAATGATGATAAATATTTTTGCTATAATTAAAATTATGATAAATATTGACTGGTTTGGGAGAGGGAGGGTAGGGGTTGTTTTTCTTTTCTTTAAAATAAAATATATATTATTATATATTATATATAATTAGATACATAATATATTATACAGATATTTTAATAAATATATATATTATAAATTAGATATACAATATATTATATAAAAAATAACTTTTTTTTAAGAGAAAACCGTTCACATTCTTAGGAGGGGGGAGTGCACAATAAGTTCAAATTTTTTATGCTAATTAGTATTGAAGGAATACATACTTGGTCTTCTTCCCAACATAAGCCGGATTGACAACTCCAAACTCCAGATCTCTGCCGGAGACCGGCCGCCTCGCCACCGTCTTCGCCTTCAAATTTATTTCAATTCTTTCCATGGATGAATGAACCAAATCCATGTGCTCCAACACATGCTCCACCGGCAAAAGATTTGGCACCACCATGACAACAGTGTCGCCGCCGTCCTCCTCCCACGCATGGGAGATGTGTAACATATTCAATCCCGGCACCTCAATCCACATCATCCCACTTTCATCCTCCGCGTTACGCGGGATGATACCCAGCCTCGTCACTTTCTCTGCATTAACCAGCAAAGGCGGCTTCCCTTTGAGAATCTCCTTCGGGTTGATTACCATTTGAGTATCAGGAAATATAGCGTAGCTTTCCGTAATAGCAAAATCATGGACCAGCGAAGCTTCGGCCATGGAGAAAATCGGCACTTCCGGTTGCTTGATTCCGTCGGCATTGATTCTGAAATACGTCAGGAATGGCCGGGAAATGCTGGGCCTGAACGCAAAGGCTTCGCCTGTTTCTTTGTCGACTTTCGGGTGTGCCGTCATCGACATTAGCGGCTCGCCGAAAGATTCATCGCGGCCCAAAGTGATTATATCCCCATCAGATGTTAGTTTGATTGCGTATGGAAGATCAGACTCACAAAGAGCAAAGAGTTTGCCGCCGAAGAGAGCCAAGCTCGTATTCGCATTGCCGGTGCCACGGCGGACGTCGTATTGCCCAGATAGCGTGCGGCCAAATGCGACCGTGTAGCGAGCCACCGTCGCCAGCAGGCTAGTGTACGCAGAAAAGTAATTGATTACAACGGGCGACCCAAATTCTCGCTCCACGTTGTACTTGTAAGTCTTGACAAAGCGGCTGCAGAACGTGGCTTTGCCTCTGGAGATTCTAATGGAATGAAGCATTCCATCTCCGTCGAAGAGGTGGTAGGGGCCGCGGGGGATGAACTGAGGATTCGGGCCGTTGCGGATGTAAGCTCCGTCGAGGCACGGTGGAAGGGAACCCTCCACCTCACAGACAGTGGGGGGCAGCTCGTCCACCGGTGCATAGTTCCCGGAGAGGACGAGTTTGGGGTCGGTGGGGGGGCGAAGAGGAGGGTCGACGAAATCGCATATGAAGCCATCCAAGGACTTGAAAAGATTAGCAAGTAAATAAGAGTGATTTTTGGTGCCTGCAATTTGTCTGGATTTGGACTGTTTTGTAATGTGAAGTTGAGTTCTTGCAGTGGAAGAAGAAGAAAAAGCGTAGGTTATGATGGGAGTGTTGAATTGGAGGGGCAGAAATGGTGTTAGGGAACATTTTTGAAGGAAAGAGGAAGAAAGAGTATCCATTTATATGACCGGAGAAACTTAACACCAAAGGAGGATCATCGGAGGTGGAAGGGAAACGCCGATGAGAGTTATTTATACATAGGGATGCGTTGACTGGTGAGTTGATGTTGGACCACCTCCACGTGATAGTGCACATTGCGTCACTTCTAAGAAAATTTTAAATTAAATTAAATTTAGTTGAATTTGACTGGATTATATGCGAGTATGATATATTGGTGGTGTGATTAATATATAAAATTATTAATTATATTATAATGTATCATATTTATTTTATAATTAAATTAATTCGATCAAATTTAATTTAATTAATTATTATTTTTTAAGTACGACACTAACATGTAGCATGTTTAAGATGTGATTTCTTGGATTTTATCTTGCCTGCCTTCTAACCTGTCCAAAATTAAAAAAAAAAAGAAAGAAAGAGAAGAAATTAGAAGTAGTCTTTCCGTACAAATGAAAATAAATATTTAAGTGTAATGAAGTGAGATTTTTTTAAAAAATTATAGAAAGTACAAAAATTAATATTTTTTTAGGAAAAATTCTTATTTAGATCTGGTTCGGTTGAACACTCCAATCACAGAGCAAGTGTAATATACTTGCTCTGTGATTGGTTACTGTCTCTAGATTTTGCACCAATCACATAGCAAATATATTGCATTTATCATATAATTAATTTAAATTCGACCAAGTCAAGTTCAAACGAAAATTTCTCTCTTTTTAGAAGCAAGATATTGACGATTCGGATTTTTATTTATCTCTAAAATGTTTTCTTCAATATTTGTTTTTTTCCCCTCCTTTTGAAGTGCACGAGTTCGACAACTTCTCTCTCTCTCTCTCTCTCTCTCTAAAAGCCCTAGTCAATTTTATTTTTGGGGAAATAATGGAAGAAGAACAAATGTCTTGGAAAAAATGTAATGTTAGTCTTATAATTTATGGGGTGGAATTTTTGATTTTATACGAATTAATTTTTGCAATTTAGTTCCATATTTTAAAATTTTGACAATTTCATCATTTTTTGGTATTTTTAGTCCTGTAACTTAGGGGATATTAGCATTTTTAGTCCTATAACTTATGAGAGTTGACATTTTTGGTCCTACATGAATTTATTTGCAGGACTAAAATTACAAATAATTTACAATTTTCTACAAAAAATGACTAAAATTGCCAAAATTGTAAAGTTAAAGGACTAAATTGCTAAAATAAATTCGTACAGGATTAATAATGCCACCACTCTTAAGTTACATGAGTAAAATTCTAATTTTTCTCAAATGTCTTTTGGTAAATTACATTTTGTCATTCAAACTATGCTCGTGTTTATACTTTGGTATTTATTTATTTTTGTGTTAACTTACCATCTCAACTTTACGAAATTTACTTCATCATATATGACCGCATTTTAATTTTCTAACTTTTTTGTCAGAAAAATATCATATGCTTTGCATATGTGAAAATATCACATCACATAATCCTTTAAATAGCACATGTGCACTGCATGTGATTTTTTCTGACAAAAAACTTGTAAAAAATAGATATAAATGATAAAGAGCAAAATTTCGCAAAATTGAGATGGTAAATTGCATAAAAAAAAAAAAGATGTTAAAGTATAAAAAACACTTATTATTTAGATGACAAAATATAATTAAGTCGATGACTTTTTGGGCATATCTTTTCTTTGATGACTTATTTATATCTTTTTCGCAAAATATCTTTTTTGGGCATACCTTTTTGGATCGGCTAGGGGTGGTTGACATATCCTAGAAATTCTTGAAATATCTAATTTTTTAATAGTGGTGCTTATCCAGTAGTTAGAGTTATCTTTTAGGAGATATGTCAGTCAAAAGGGATCATTGTAGGTCAAAATGATGTCTAGATGTATTGATTATATGCATTTTCAATAAGCTAGATCCAACTAGCAACACGTTCCTGTTGGCACCCTTTTAGGATGATACGATTTAAAATATGTAGAGTGTAGTTGATGTGCAGGCTAAGGTAGATAGCATTAGGCCTGCTGGTACATGCTCTGGTTTGGCTGCTCCTCGTTAGCAATATGGACTTGTAAGCTCTGTCCCATGTAGACACATAAGCCCTCCTCCGGGGATGCATATAGGCTTTGTTTCTAGTGGACACCATATTCTTCCTCCGGCGAGGTTCCTAAGTCCTGTTATAAAGAAGCCTCCCTCAAATAAGCCCTCCTCCGAGGAGGCACAATAATTTTGCTCCGTACAAGACTTATTCGTATTATATACATGTCTCTTTATTGTTTAATATTTTCTTGCAGAAAAATAAAGTCCTACACCAGCGTTAGGCACAAAAGACACCCGTTAATCCCTTCTCCACGGAGATAGCTTCATAAAAAAATCATGCTCCATACAGGTATGAAGTAAGCTCTCTTTTATTTTCTAAACATGCCTATGCTACTAACATTCTTTGCAGGAATTTAAAAAAAAAAAAAAAAAAACAAAAAACTTCTTATTTGGACCTAACCTCTAAAGACATCTACTCTAATAAGTGTTGAAATCTCCACTTATTAGAGTTGGGGGCTACTGATGTGCTTAAAAATAAGTTGGTCCAAAAAGGCCCAAGCGATCCAAAAAGTAGCCTCCCATAAATACATGTTTACTCCTCAGCAAAGAGGATACCCCCTATAAATATGTGTTTACTCCTCTACAAAGGGGATAACCCCTATAAATACATGTTTACTCCTCTACAAAGAGGATACCCTCTAATGATTCTCATACCTTCTTGACACCTCTCTGACACTTTTCTCACTCTCTAGACGTCATCTTCACGTCTTTCACACCTCTCTTACGCTCTAAATCATCTCTCTCACTCTCTATACACTCTTTAAGCACTTTATAAGCACATCATCACGTGTTCTTATACTTTTCACTGATATTTTTCACTATATCTCGACTTTCAATCATATTTTTCTACTTTTTGGCATTATTTACTCTCAAATCCAATACTAACTTGGATGTCGGGGTGCTAACGCCTTTTTTTCTAGGTCCTCCCTTCAGGATTTGCATTCGCTTTGGTCCAAGTGTTGAACAATTGTTCAAATCTAATAGACCCGTGCATTTTTTGAACTCATCAAATTAATTTATACTCTACTTTTAATTTAAGTTCTTCATCTATTAAAAAAATAAATTAGAAAATAATTTGATAATAATTTAATATGCACAATACTAAAATATAATAAAAACAATATAATTGTCAAGGCATGAGGGGCATTATTATCCAACTAAGGGGGTAAATATTATATTTGTTAATTTAGGGGATAAATATTACATAAAAAATAGTTCAGGGGGCAAAAGTCTAGTTTACCTATATATATATATTATTCTATCCCTTTATAAAATACAAAAATGTACATAAAAATAAATGAAAGGCATAATTAAAAAATTATATAACTATTTTTTGTTAGCATTAGTATTTTTATCCAAACTTTAACAGAAGGATCGATGTTAGGAAAAATTTGAAGAGAGGGTGTAAGTGTAAATTCAATTTTTTTAAGAAGAAAGTATATTTTTATATTTTGAAAGGAGTTCTAAGTATATTAATTAAATAATTGCTAGGATTAACATTCGACCCTAAAAGAGATACGAAACCCTCTTAATAAAATACTCTTCGTGTTTATCTTTTAACTTTTGTTCATTTACCTTACAAAAATATGTTTATTACGAAATTTTTCCATGAATTCTTTTAATGATTTTGAACATTTATATTAAATTTAATATTTAAAGTTTATTAGTTTATAATACATATTATATAATATGGCCAAGATATATCTTACCCTTATATTTTGTTGAAATAACAAAAACCTCTATGTATTTTGAAAATAGGCTAAAAACTCCATGCAGGTATTTTGTAAAATTCAATAATAAAACATCAATTCCATTAGTAATTAATGAAAAGTGTTGGAAAATAGTGAATGATAAATTAAATAATAAATTTATTTAATAAATTTATTGTAAATCGTGACAAATGATTGGTTACGATATGAGACGCATAACAAGCTCGTGATACGTGGATGCTGGTTGATGGCGCCCAATCATCATCCAACCGTATTTAATTCAACCGAACAGTTATGACGTTTGGTTGAAATGATGTGTCCGTTGGGTGAAATCCTTTGAATGAAACGATGCGTCCATTTGTGTGAAGTGGTATGTCTCTTGGATGAAATGGTGTGTCTATTCAAATGAAAGGTTATAACCTTTCAAATGCATCTTTTCTGATCGGACATGACCATTCATTGATACCTTTCTAACTTCTATAAATAGATACCCCCCATTTCA
This sequence comes from Sesamum angolense, assembly GCA_034509725.1. NCBI lineage: Eukaryota > Viridiplantae > Streptophyta > Magnoliopsida > Lamiales > Pedaliaceae > Sesamum > Sesamum angolense. Next base: position 14,447,829 of record JACGWL010000006.1, read on the forward strand.
TTTCATTCATTCAATTTTTTCATAAGCATTCTTAAGCAACAAAGCATCTTGCAAGAATAGTGTTAGTAAGAGAGTTTCAAAATATTGTTTAGTTCGCCGTTTCTCAAAGTTTGTAGTGCTACTACTTTGAGATTTTAAGTCGTTGTATCTTGGGAGACAAATTGCCATTTTCTGTGAGCACCAGAGCGGGGCAATAATTGTCTTAAAGATAAAGAGTCCAACTCTTGCCTCGACTTCATAATACACAAAATCCCGCATACCTCAAATTCTCCCTACAAGTTTAAGATAATTATTTAGCTTTGTGTATTATGACTACCGAGTCTGCTAATCCGGTTACTATGGTTGTTCAACCACATGTGGCACAACCTATTGCTGCCCAAGGAGAAAGGCCGGAGAAATTCTCTGGGAACGACTTTAAGAGGTGGCATCAAAAGCTTCTCTATGGAAGAAAGAGAGTGCCTGGCCTGCTACTGCTTCTCCATACCCGTGGGATTTTTCTTTCTAAGAAAGTCCTTTAGCCTTAGTGTAACCCACAAACGATAAGGGAGATTGAAAAGTATTGAGCATGTAGAACTGCTAGCTTGATTGTAGGACCATCATTGCTATCGGTTCTTCCTATCAATCTTCTCTTTCCGGTGCTTGGTGGCAAGTCCCCTATGATGTTGTTCTACCTCACTACGTTGAATCTAGCTAGGTTCTTAAGTGAGGAAGTTCCCGTTGTGTCTGAAGGGGAAACTGATACCCAAAAGAGGGCTGCTATGGATGCATGGGGACATGGAGATTTCCTATGCAGAAACTACATCCTCAATGGTTTGAGTGATACATTGTACAATGTGTATAGTTCAACCACGACTGCAAAAGCCCTTTGGGAGTCATTGGAAAAGAAATACAAAACAGAGGATGCCGGCTTGAAGAAAGTTCATAGTCGGAAAGTTTTTGGATTTCAAAATGGTGGATTCCCAAAACAGTAATGAACCAAGTCCAAGTTTCAAATGATTCTGCATGATCTGAATGCAGAAGGGATGAAGCTCAGCGAATCCTTCCAAGTAGCTGCTATGATTGAAAAGCTCCCACCACTATGGAAGGATTTCAAAAATTACCTGAAGCATAAGCGGAAGGAAATGGGGCTTGAGGATTTGATTGTCAGATTAAGGATTGAAGAAGACAATCGCTTGTCTGAGATGAAATCCGGAAAGCTGCAAATTGAGGCTAAGGCAAATTTGATGGAGCAAAATGGAAATACTAGTATCAAAAGAAAGCGCGTTGACTATAATGCGAAAAAGGGAAGGGCTAAAATGATCAAAGGGAATTGCTACAATTGTGGCAAACCTAATCATATGGCCAAGGATTGCCGACTTCCTAAGAAAAATAAAGCGCATGTTTCAGAGGTTAGGTCTGTACCTATAGATTTGGGAGAACTCAATCTCTCTGCTGTGGTGTTTGAAGCCAATTTGGTAGACAACCCAAGAGAGTGGTGGATGATTGATACTGGCGCTACCCGCCATATCTGTTCTGACAAAGAGATGTTTTCAACTTATACACCAATCAATGGGAGGAAGTTGTTCATGGGAAATTCAGCAACTTCTAACATTGTTGGAATCGGCAATGTAGTACTAAAGAAAGATGACCTCGGGAAAGGAACTCACTTTGATCGATGTGTTGCACGTTCCAAACATTCGAAAGAATTTGGTGTCTGGATCACTATTAGTTAAAAGTGGGTTTAGACTAGTATTTGAGTCTAACAAATTTATACTTACAAAGAACAGCCACTTTATAGGGAAATGATATGTTGAGAAATGGCTGTTCAAGATGAATGTAATGACTGTAATGCGTAATTTTGAAAGCAATAAAATTACTGCTTCTACTTACTTGACTGAGTGTTTTAATTTATGGCATGTTAGATTGGGACATGTTAATTTTAACACTCTACGAAGACTAGTAAATTTGAATTTACTACCTAAATTTGAAATTGAGGCTAAACATAAATGTGAAATTTGCGTTGAAGCTAAAATGGCCAAGGTGCCATTTTATTCTGTTGAAAGAAAAACATCACCTCTAGAATTAATTCACAGTGATATATGTGATTTAAAGTTTGTGCAAAGTAGAGGTGGGAAAAAGTATTTTATTACTTTTATTGATGATTGCACAAGATACTGTTATGTTTACTTGTTGAGAAGTAAAGATGATGCACTGGAAGCCTTTAAGCTTTATAAGAATGAGGTTGAAAATCAACTTAGCAAAACTATAAAAGCTATACGTAGTGATAGAGGTGGCGAATATGGAGCTCATTTGAGGAATTTTGTTCAGAATTTGGCATAATTCATCAAACAACTGCTCCTTATTCACCTCAATCAAATGACATTGCTCTGAATCGTACTCTGAAAAGATGATGCTTGAGATTCTGGTTACCCCAAAATTTGTGGGGAGAAGCAATTCTTTCAGCAAACCACATTCTTAATAAAATACACAAAAAGATAAAAATGAGACTCCTTATGAACTTTGGAAAGGTCATAAATCTTACAAAATATCTTAAAGTGTGGGGGTGCTTGGCTAAAGTAGAAGTACCGAAACCAAACAAATAAAATTGGGCCAAAGACCGTTGATTGCATATTAATTGGATATGCAAATAATAGCAGTGCATATCGTTTCTTAGTGCACAAATCAACAATCCTTGATATACATGAAAATACGATCATCGAATCAAGGAATGCTGTTTTCTTCGAAAATATCTTTCCTTGCAAGGATAGAAAAGAAGAAGAAAATTCTAGAAAAAGAACTCGTGAAGTTGCAAATGGTGATCTTCAATGAGATGAAGAACCTAGACGCAGCAAGAGGGCTAAAAGAGCTAAAACTTTTGGCCCGGATTTTTTAACTTATTTGTTAGAAAATGAACCAAGGACAATCAATGAAGCATTGTCAAGTCCAGAAGCTCCATTCTGGAAAGAAGCTATCAACAATGAAATTGAATCTATTATGCAAAACCATACTTGGGAGTTGGTGGATCTTTCTCTGTTTAGGTTGTAAAATTGTAAATGGATTCTGAAAAGAAAGTACAGGCTGATGGATCTATTGATAAATATAAAGCAAGGTTGGTAGCTAAAGGATTCAAACAAAAAGAAGGCCTTGACTTCTTTGATACATATTCACCAGTTACTAGAATAACGTCAATTCGAGTGCTCATAGCTATTGCTGCACTATGATTTGGAAATACACCAAATGGACGTTAAGACTGCATTTTTAAATGGGGAATTAGATGAAGAAATCTATATGGAACAACCTGAAGGGTTTGTCGTTCCTGGCCAAGAAAAGAAGGTCTGTAGACTTGTCAAATCTTTGTATGGGCTTAAACAAGCTCCTAAACAATGGCATGAAAAGTTTGACCGGACAATGTTGTCAAATGGCTTTAAATCAACGAGTGTGATAAATGTGTATATGTTAAAAGCACTCAACACTCCTTTATCATAGTCTGTCTATATGTAGATGACATGTTGATAATGGGAAGCAATCGTGATATTATTTTGACTACCAAGGAAATGTTGACAAAATATTTTGATATGAAAGACATGGGTTTAGCTGACGTAATCTTGGGGATTAAAATCTCTAAAACGTCTGATGGACTTGCCTTGTCACAGTCTCATTACGTTGAGACTATACTTAAAAAGTTCAAGGCTTATGAGAGTCCACCTGCTAAGACACCTGTAGATTTAAATCTGCACTTAGCAAAGAACAAAGATGAACCCGAATGTCAAATTGAATACTCAAGAATAATTGGTAGTTTAATGTATATCATGAACTGCACTCGTCCTGATATGGCATACGCAGTCAACAAACTGAGTAGATTTACAAGTAATCCAAGCAAAGATCATTGGAAGGGGTTGATTAGGGTCCTTAGATACCTAAAATACACTTCCAACTATGGATTACACTATACGAGATATCCAGCTGTATTAGAAGGATACAGTGATGCTAATTGGATATCTGACAGTAAAGATACAAAATCTACAAGTGGATATGTATTCACTGTTGGGGGTGGAGCAGTATCTTGGAAGTCCTCAAAACAAACTTGTATAGCTCGTTCTACAATGGAATCAGAGTTTATAGCTCTAGATAAAGCTGGAGAAGAAGCTGAATGGCTGCGTAATTTCTTGGAGGACATTCCTTGTTGGACGAAACCAGTGCCCGCAATTATGGTACACTGTGATAGTCAGTCGGCTATAGGAAGGGTACAAAGCAGTATGTATAATGGTAAGTCAAGACATATACGTCGAAGACATAATACCATAAGACAGTTGATCTCAAGTGGAATCATATCCATTGACTATATAAAGTCAAAGGACAATTTAGCTGATCCATTAACAAAAGGCCTTTCTAGAGATCAAGTATACTGTTTTGTCGAGAGGAATGGATTAAAACCCGAAAATTAAATCTTTATAGCGGTAACCCAACCTTGTTGACTGGAGATCCAAGATCTTGGTTCAATGGGACAACTAAGTTATAAAGATTGTGAAAAGCACTTAGAGTTTTACTCCTTCCTATTCCTATGACGCTTAGTGCTGATAGCTAAAGGGTAGAGGGTAAGCCATAAGCTTTTAATGATTCCTATACTAAGTCACGGACAGTATAGGAGATCACCTATATAAGTGTGAAGACGGGCCGCTTCAAATGGAAACACTTATGAATCCAAGATGGAGTCCAGGGCCAAAATGGACTCAATCGTGAGAACCAAAGATATTAGAGAAAGCATTGTGGAGGTACTATTGTCTTGGTTTACACCAACGGCTGAACAGTTCAAGACATCATGTTCACTAATTAGCCATGTAAATCCGATGGTATTCCTCTAAGGAAGGTTCAAAGCAACAAACTACCTATCCTGATGCAATGTCTTCTCGTTTGAAACTCTCTTAAGCATCTGCATGTTTTTATGCATAAATTTCCATTCATGTGGGGGATTGTTGGAAAATAGTGAATGATAAATTAAATAATAAATTTATTGTAAATCGTGACAAATGATTGGTTACGATATGAGACGCATAACAGCTCGTGACACGTGATGCTGGTTGATGGCGCCCAATCATCATCCAACCGTATTTAATTCAACTGAACAGTTATGACGTTTGGTTGAAATGATGTGTCCGTTGGGTGAAACCCTTTGAATGAAACGATGCGTCCATTTGTGTGAAGTGGTATGTCTCTTGGATGAAATGGTGTGTCTATTCAAATGAAAGGTTATAACCTTTCAAATGCATCTTTTCTGATCGGACATGACCATTCATTGATACCTTTCCAACTTCTATAAATAGATCCCCCCCATTTCATTTCATTCATTCAATTTTTTCATAAGCATTCTTAAGCAACAAAGCATCTTGCAAGAATAGTGTTAGTAAGAGAGTTTCAAAATATTGTTTAGTTCGCCGTTTCTCAAAGTTGTAGTGCTACTACTTCGAGATTTTAAGTCGTTGTATCTTGGGAGACAAATTGCCATTTTTCGTGAGCACCAGAGCGGGGCAATAATTGTCTTAAAGATAAAGAGTCCAACTCTTGCCTCGACTTCATAATACACAAAATCCCGCATACCTTAAATTCTCCCTACAAGTTTAAGACAATTATTTAGCTTTGTGTATTATGACTACCGAGTCTGCTAATCCGGTTACTATGGTTGTTCAACCACATGTGGCACAACCTATTGCTGCCCAAGGAGAAAGGCCGAAGAAATTCTCTGGGAACGACTTTAAGAGGTGGCATCAAAAGATGTTGTTCTACCTCACTACGTTGAATCTAGCTAGGTTCTTAAGTGAGGAAGTTCCCGTTGTGTCTGAAGGGGAAACTGATACCCAAAAGAGGGCTGCTATGGATGCATGGGGACATGGAGATTTCCTATGCAGAAACTACATCCTCAATAGTTTGAGTGATACATTGTACAATGTGTATAGTTCAGCCACGACTGCAAAAGTCCTTTGGGAGTCATTGGAAAAGAAATACAAAACAGAGGATGCTGGCTTGAAGAAGTTCATAGTCGGAAAGTTTTGGAGTTTCAAAATGGTGGATTCCAAAACAGTAATGAACCAAGTCCAAGAGTTTCAAATGATTCTGCATGATCTGCATGCAGAAGGGATGAAGCTCAGCGAATCCTTCCACGTAGCTGCTATGATTGAAAAGCTCCCACCACTATGTAAGGATTTCAAAAATTACCTGAAGCATAAGCGGAAGGAAATGGGCTTGAGGATTTGATTGTCAGATTAAGGATTGAAGAAGACAATCGGTTGTCTGAGATGAAATCCGGAAAACTGCAAATTGAGGCTAAGGCAAATTTGATGGAGCAAAATGGAAATACTAGTATCAAAAGAAAGCGCGTTGGCTATAAGGCGAAAAAGGGAAGGGCTAAAATGATCAAAGGGAATTGCTACAATTGTGGCAAACCTAATCATATGGCCAAGGATTGCCGACTTCCTAAGAAAAATCAAGCGCATGTTCAGAGGTTAGGTCTGTACCTATAGATTTGGGAGAACTCAATCTCTCTGCTGTGGTGTTTGAAGCCAATTTGGTAGACAACCCAAGAGAGTGGTGGATTGATACTGGCGCCCCCGCCATATCTGTTCGACAAAGAGATGTTCTCAACTTATACACCAATCAATGGGAGGAAGTTGTTCATGGGAAATTCAACAACTTCTAACATTGTTGGAATCGGCAATGTAGTACTAAAGATGACCTCGGGAAAGGAACTCACTTTGATCGATGTGTTGCACGTTCCAGACATTCGAAAGAATTTGGTGTCTGGATCACTATTAGTTAAAAGTGGGTTTAGACTAGTATTTGAGTCTAACAAATTTGTACTTACAAAGAACAACCATTTATAGGGAAAGGATATGTTGAGAAAGGGCTGTTCAAGATGAATGTAATGACTGTAATGCGTAATTTTGAAAGCAATAAAATTACTGCTTCTACTTACTTGACTGAGTGTTTTAATTTATGACATGTTAGATTGGGACATGTTAATTTTAACACTCTACGAAGACTAGTAAATTTGAATTTACTACCTAAATTTGAAATTGTGGCTAAACATAAATGTGAAATTTGCGTTGAAGCTAAAATGACCAAGGTGCCATTTTATTCTGTTGAAAGAAAAACATCACCTCTAGAATTAATTCACAGTGATATATGTGATTTAAAGTTTGTGCAAACTAGAGGTGGGAAAAGTATTTTATTACTTTTATTGATGATTGCACAAGATACTGTTATGTTTACTTGTTGAGAAGTAAAGATGAGGCACTGGAAGCCTTTAAGCTTTATAAGAATGAGGTTGAAAATCAACTTAGCAAAACTATAAAAGCTATACGTAGTGATAGAGGTGGCGAATATGGAGCTCCATTTGAGGAATTTTGTTCAGAATTTGGCATAATTCATCAAACAACTGCTCCTTATTCACCTCAATCAAATGGCATTGCTGAAAGAAAGAATCGTACTCTTAAAGAGATGATGAATGCTATGTTGATAAATTCTGGCTTACCCCAAAATTTGTGGGGAGAAGCAATTCTTTCAGCAAACCACATTCTTAATAAATACCACAAAAAGATAAAAATGAGACTCCTTATGAACTTTGGAAAGGTCATAAACCGTCTTACAAATATCTTAAAGTGTGGGGGTGCTTGGCTAAAGTAGAAGTACCGAAACCCAAACAAATAAAAATTGGGCCAAAGACCGTTGATTGCATATTAATTGGATATGCAAATAATAGCAGTGCATCGTTTCTTAGTGCACAAATCAACAATCCTTGATATACATGAAAACGATCATCATCGAATCAAGGAATGCTGTTTTCTTCGAAAATATCTTTCCTTGCAAGGACAGAAAAGAAGACGAAAATTCTAGAAAAAGAACTCATGAAGTTGCAAATGGTGATCTTCAAAGAGATGAAGAACCTAGACGCAGCAAGAGGGCTAAAAGAGCTAAAACTTTTGGCCCGGATTTTTTAACTTATTTGTTAGAAAATGAACCAAGGACAATCAATGAAGCATTGTCAAGTCCAGAAGCTCCATTCTGGAAAGAAGTTATCAACAATGAAATTGAATCTATTATGTAAAACCATACTTGGGAGTTGGTGGATCTCCCTTCTGGTAGCAAACCGTTAGGTTGTGAATGGATTCTGAAAAGAAAGTACAAGGCTGATGGATCTATATATAAAAGTATAAAGCAAGGTTGGTAGCTAAAGGATTCTAACAAAAAGAAGGCCTTGACTTCTTTGATACATATTCACCAGTTACTAGAATAACGTCAATTCGAGTGCTCATAGTTATTGCTGCACTATATGATTTGGAAATACACCAAATGGACGTTAAGACTGCATTTTTAAATGGGGAATTAGATGAAGAAATCTATATGGAACAACCTGAAGGGTTTGTCGTTCCTGGCCAAGAAAAGAAGGTCTGTAGACTTGTCAAATCTTTGTATGGGCTTAAACAAGCTCCTAAACAATGGCATGAAAAGTTTGACCGGACAATGTTGTCAAATGGCTTTAAAATCAACGAGTGTGATAAATGTGTATATGTTAAAATCACTCAACACTCCTTTATCATAGTCTGTCTATATGTAGATGACATGTTGATAATGGAAAGCAATCGTGATATTATTTTGACTACCAAGAAAATGTTGACAAAACATTTTGATATGAAAGACATGGGTTTAGCTGACGTAATCTTGGGGATTAAAATCTCTAAAACGTCTGATGGACTTGCCTTGTCACAGTCTCATTACGTTGAGACTATACTTAAAAAGTTCAAGGCTTATGAGAGTCCACCTGCTAAGACACCTGTAGATTTAAATCTGCACTTAGCAAAGAACAAAGATGAACCCGAATGTCAAATTGAATACTCAAGAATAATTGGTAGTTTAATGTATATCATGAACTGCACTCGTCCTGATATTGCATACGCAGTCAACAAACTGAGTAGATTTACAAGTAATCCAAGCAAAGATCATTGGAAGGGGTTGATTAGGGTCCTTAGATACCTAAAATACACTTCCAACTATGGATTACACTATACGAGATATCCAGCTGTATTAGAAGGATACAGTGATGCTAATTGGATATCTGACAGTAAAGATACAAAATCTACAAGTGGATATGTATTCACCATTGGGGGTGGAGCAGTATCTTGGAAGTCCTCAAAACAAACTTGTATAGCTCGTTCTACAATGGAATCAGAGTTTATAGCTCTAGATAAAGCTGGAGAAGAAGCTGAATGGCTGCGTAATTTTCTTGAGGACATTCCTTGTTGGACGAAACCAGTGCCCGCAATTATGGTACACTGTGATAGTCAGTCGGCTATAGGAAGGGCACCAAGCAGTATGTATAATGGTAAGTTAAGACATATACGTCGAAGACATAATACCATAAGACAGTTGATCTCAAGTGGAATCATATCCATTGACAATATAAAGTCAAAGGACAATTTAGCTGATCCATTAACAAAATGCCTTTCTAGAGATCAAGTATACTGTTTGTCGAGAGGAATGGGATTAAAACCCGAAAATTAAATCTTTATAGCGGTAACCCAACCTTGTTGACTGGAGATCCCAAGATCTTGGTTCAATGGGACAACTAAGTTATAAAGATTGTGAAAAGCACTTAGAGTTTTACTCCTTCCTATTCTATAACGCTTAGTGCTGATACTAAAGGGTAGAGGGTAAGCCATAAGCTTTTAATGATTCCTATACTAAGTCACGGACAGTATAGGATATCTATATAAGTGGGCCCGCTTCAAATGGAAAACACTTATGATGAAGATTCCAGGGCCAAAAATCGTGAGAACCAAAGATATTAGAGAAAGCATTGTGGGGGTACTATTGTCTTGATTACAACGGCTGAACAGTTCAAGACATCATGTTCACTGATTAGCCAAGTAAATCCGATGGTATTCCTCTAAGGAGGTTCAAAGCAACAAACTATCCTACCATGTCTTCTCGTTTGAAACTCTCTTAAGCGTCCGCATGTTTTTATGCATAATTTCCATTCATGTGGGGGATTGTTGGAAAATAGTGAATGATAAATTAAATAATAAATTTATTTAATAAATTTATTGTAAATCGTGACAAATGATTGGTTACGATATGAGACGCATAACAAGCTCGTGACACGTGGATGCTGGTTGATGGCGCCCAATCATCATCCAACCGTATTTAATTCAACTGAACAGTTATGACGTTTGGTTGAAATGATGTGTCCGTTGGGTGAAACCCTTTGAATGAAACGATGCGTCCATTTGTGTGAAGTGGTATGTCTCTTGGATGAAATGGTGTGTCTATTCAGATGAAAGGTTATAACCTTTCAAAGGCATCTTTTCTGATCGGACATGACCATTCATTGATACCTTTCCAACTTCTATAAATAGATCCCCCCCATTTCATTTCATTCATTCATTTTTTCATAAGCATTCTTAAGCAACAAAGCATCTTGCAAGAATAGTGTTAGTAAGAGAGTTTCAAAAATATGTTTAGTTCGACGTTTCTCAAAGTTTGTAGTGCTACTACTTTGAGATTTTAAGTCGTTGTACCTTGGGAGACAAATTGCCATTTTCCGTGAGTACCAGAGCGGGGCAATAATTGTCTTAAAGATAAAGAGTCCAACTCTTGCCTCGACTTCATAATACAACAAAATCCGCATACCTCAAATCCCCAACAAGTTTA
>JACGWL010000006.1:15059508-15341807 GCA_034509725.1 Sesamum angolense
ATGTTGTATGCTGCATTTTTTTTTTCTTGGTATTTGTTTGGGTTTTGAAGAATTAAATAAAACATTTATCTAAAATATAGTTCATACTCCATGTATAGTATTCCTTAAAGTTTGAACGAACAGAACTTCCATGTGATTGCTGCTGTTAAACAATGAGCTGAAAAAGGGAACTTGCTGCCATTACCACCTCAAGTTCGACATGAATATGACTGAGACTGTTTATGTTAAATTGTCTGAACAGTTTTCAAGAAATCACTTGTCTGAACAGTTTTCAAGAATCACTACATTTTTTGAAGATTGCTGAAAGAACGCACACAGAAAGAACGAGAGGAATTGCAGTGGAACATGTAAGCAAAAGTCACCTTCTTGAACAAATGAAGAATCTCATTTACTATGCGCTTCCACATCCGTTGTTAGCTTAGGCAACTTAGTTTTCTTCTCCTGATATTTTGCCGATGAATACCATATGCCACCAACAGTATTGATTACTAGTCCCGTGACATTCAAAGCATGCACTTCTACTCCTCCCAGTAAGATGAAGCCGAGGGTCTGTCCAGAAGTAAGCAGTCAGCATCCTAGTAAATTATAGGATTTTAATGAATTTGCACAAGAGATATCTCATCAAAACATTCTTAAAGGGTATGAAGGAATTAAGGAACGAATGACATCGTTAAGCACGTACTGTGGAACCAACTCCCTTGAGAACGCCGACGATGGTAGTGGTTAAAGCAGAGTTGACAATTGTGCACAAGAACATTGTGTAATTCAGAATTATTCCCATCACCAAGGAAAGGACAAGAATAACTGAAAATGAGAGCGAGCTACTCTGTCCACCAAACGATTTACGCATGTTAAATAGGAATTTGCTAAGGCAAATTAAAAACAAGACTATAGGATTCTCACTCTCTCTCTCTCTCAGAAAGAAATTTAAACCATGCAAAGGAAATTGAAGTTTAAATTTGTTGTTATGGTTTGAGAGCCTAACCTTTGCGAAGAGTACTGACATGGAATGTGGAAATTCTCCAGTTGCTATGATGAGGAATAGAAGAAAGGGTAACGACAGAACGCTGTTATAAAAATGATTTCAATTGAGGAAAGCCCATCCTCTGCTCCTGATTTCTCGACCAATACGAGGTACATCGTCTGCAAATGAAAATAGGAGTTACAATATTGACAGAATCTTTAGAACACAGCCACGATACAATGCCTGTCTTCACAAAGCAACACACAGAAAGGCAAACCTGGAAAAACACAGAAGTAAAGGCCATGCTATAGCCGAAAAGATCAAAGGAAAAATCTCCAAGTGCTGCTATCAGGACCCCCGCAGCTGTCAGGATTACAGACAGACTGACCTGAAAAATGAAGATCAACAGAATTTCCTTCCACATATGTGCATTATAGACCATATGATTCGGACAACTACAATAGCCCAAAAACAAACATGTAGAGAATCTTTAATGCAATCTGTGTTTGCAAGCAACAATGTTAAGGACACTACATTATTGATTAACACAACATAAATTCACAATTAATACTCATCAGAAAGCAAATCGGAAGGTTCCGAAATAATCTAAAAAGGAAACATGAAAGGAAAAGTCTAACTTCAATAAAAAATACAAACCTGATTTGTTGGCCTCCCCTTTCCAAAAAAGAATCCAGCTATAAGTACAGTAAGCGGCGTAAGCCTTTTGATGGCTATGTACATTGGAATGTTTACTCCTTTCAAGCTTGCTAGTGCAAAGGCAACATTGGCATTGTAGAAGAAGGAAACTAGTAAGAGCTTTTTGGCTGCCTCTACATCAAATCCTCTGGCTTTTGTATATCCCATTACTCTACCAAAGCGTATAAGCAAAGTTGTCATCAATTGCTGATAACATCTCAAACAATACAAACAAACTCTAGTCAATGATCCAAAGTGTGAATATGACCCTAAAGAAAGAAGAACGCAGTTATCTTCATACAAAGATACGCATGACGGACATACAATTTTGGCAAGTACCTGAAAAGCAAGAAGAGTCATCGAGTGTGCGTACTGCATGAGCACTGCTTTATTGATAAAAACCATTCCCATTGACGCAGCTCCATACGACAAGGCTGCAAATAAGCTGTGTTTTGCATTTGCATAAGTTGATCAGGAATAATCTAAAAAACGCATCAATGGCGACGTGTATAAACATTCCATAGCATGAATTTGGAACCAATGATGGAACTAAAAAGGATTGCATTTAAATATAAACACTTTAACCCATCAATTCTTTCAGTGCTGAAGTTCTTCCTCCTTCCCTATATTAGTACTCTATGAAATTATTACATGTTATCCTATTGGTATACACACTTAAAGAAGGGGTTGACCTTTCAGGAAGGCAAACGTATTACAACCAAAATATACTATGGGGAGTGAACATGAAAAAGTAAATGCTAGTTCAGAAAATCTCCGAGGACAAACTAACAGAAAATCTAACCAAATGAAGGAAGAAGGTAATAAAGTAAACCTGTCTGAAAAAAAAATTACTAATTCCTTGTACAATTACTGCTAAACATTGGAAAAAGAAAACTAACCTCAAATGTGGAGTTGAATCCTTATTGAAATCCATCTAAAAGATCACCAGATAAGAAAGATTGGACCTTTTCGATGATACCAAAGAACAAGAATGCCCTCAATGGTGGATTGAACGCAATTCCTTCATTCAATCCAACAGCACTTTATTTTCCAGAAACCAACTGCAACTCAAAAAGTGGAGAATAATCAAGATTTTGCAATAAGGGCATCAAGAAAAGCTGAATCTTCACCTCAAACCGATCAAATTATTGAAATTCTTGAAAAAAACGGACAATATGAAATGGGTTGTTCTTCTATTCACGGATCAAGACAAAAAAGGTGAGGTGGGGTGGGGTGAGGTGAATTTTGCGAAAGCAATCCGTTGAGGTGGGCAGAATAGATGTAGCAGTTGAAGTCTAGGAAGTGTAAGGACTAAGGAGTGGACAAAACCGTGTTATATGTAACCGAAAAAGGTGGTTAGAAAAAAACACCACGATTACGTAAAAAAGTAAAATATATTGCATGCATGTGTACAGTAAAATATGTAAAAAGCACCGAAAGTTTAATTCAGGTCGGATTTAATTGGATTTAAATTAACTAGTACTCTTGGACGCGGTTTCCCACGAGCATAAGAAAAGATATGATGTGAGATTAAGATAATTTTTTTTTCGTAAAAACAATAATCATAACTTAAGAGTGAGAAAAAATTTATATTGGAGAAATGAAATGTGAGGTAATAGAGAAAAAAATATATTATAATTATCAATTTAATAAAAATAAAGAAATTTATAAGTAAAAGAAATATGTAGAAGTTTGATGTGAGAGAAATAACGGAGTAGTGGGTGAGCGAAAAACAAATATGTATAATTATGAAATTACAAAAAAAATCAAAATTACTATTCTAACAAAAAAAAATTAAAGAAAAAAGTGAATGAAGGGTATATTTTGACATTCTAAAGTTGGTACACCAAATGAATTTTCTTTTATAATAGTATAAATTATATGATAATGTAATATATTTAAAAAATTCTTGTCCGAACTTGATTTGGTCAAACTAACCCAATCATAGAGTAAGTGTATCACAGTTGCTCTATAATTGGTCACTTTTCCTAAATTGTACACCAATCACATGGCAAGGCAAGTGTATTGCACTTTCATATAATTGGTTCAGGTTTGGCCGAGCCGAGTCCGGGCAAGAATTTTCCTATATTCATGGTGTAATTAGTGTATAGTTAAAAAGAAAGTAGCCAACTACATATCACACTTATTTTGTAATTGATTTGATTTGAATAAATTTTTTACAAAAAGTACATAAAAAGATAACTCGACTACCCTGTAAAATGCCCTTCAACTTATAAAATGATTATCTTATTTATCTTTTCAAATTTTACATTAATTGATAAGTTATTATTATTATTTTTAATGTAATTTGTTGGTTTATATATTTTATTTTGAGAAAAATGCAATTTACCCCCTTATAATGAGAAATGAGCAAAAAAATCTATAACAAATAAAATAACAAATTACCCCGTGTGTTCTGAAAATAAAGCAAATTATCCCCCTCTTTGAGCCATTGATAAGGGGTAATTTGCGTCATTATTTAAACACAAGGAAATAATTTGCTAATTTTCTTTTTTACATAAAGAAAATTTGCTCATTTCACATAGCACAGGTTAAATTCCATATAATCCATTTTGTTTTAACTTGCTCGTATTTTATATAAATGTACATATTTATGGTATCTAGATTCATTTTGTTTAAGAACAACACACCAAAAGATATTGCACACTCATGGTAAGAATTTGTGAGCACCACAAATGGTTTACGATATAAATTTTATAATAATTAGGGTAAATTATAACGGCATCTTTTGAGATTTGTCATAATTATAAATACCCCTATATTGTTAAAAAAATTACCAATACCCTTCCTGATATTTGATAGAATTATATAATCCTTGAATGAAGAAACGATATTGTCAATTTTACTCTTACTGCATATTTTTGTTTTTCTTTTAAAAAATTAAAATTTTATAAAACAATCGAACGAAATGGGTGATTTTTTTTCAACATTATCCATTTAATCCATAAAAAAAATAAAATTTAAAAAAATAAATAAAATTATATTTTTTAATCCATAAATGCATTTTGATCAGTTTACCAAAAAAATAATAAAAATTATAACAAATTGGGCTAATTGTTAGACGACCGTTAAAATTAGGAAGTATTAACAATTTTTTAAACAATGAAGAATATTTATAGTTGTGTCGAACCTCAGGGAAGGTCGTTGTAATTTACCCTAATAATTAAAGAGAAAAGACTTTATTGGTGATTGAGTCAAATTACTAAAAGAAATAGGCTAAGTGGGTTGAATAATTTCAAATTCTACCCCTCTAAGACCTCAATATTGAGCACAAAAATGAGAGCAAGATAGATCTGAACATCTATATTGTTCATCAAGACTCGATGCAAATAAAAGATAAGGTTCAGTACCTTAGGACAACCATATCTCATCAAACTCATTGACATTGGGGTTTCTGTCCAATACCACCAGCAACTTTTCACATGCAGATATAAAGCTTAGACAATAGATTCAACTCAACTGAAAGGAATAGGGGTATAGATAGCTACTGAAGCATCCAAGATTTCTGTAAATAATGAAACCATGGACAAAAATTCCCAGAGCATCCAGTTGTGGTGATCGGGTATCAAAGACCATTGAATTATATAAACAGGGGGAAAGAATTGCTCAGGATTGTTAATAAATGCTCAATCTCTCTACCTGAGCCAGCAACCAACTGACTAATAAAAAACCTCCAACTATTCTCAGAAACTACCTATAGAAGATCTGCAGCTGCCAGCCCCCATGGGAAGGTTCAATCTTCCAATGAAGTTTCCAATTCAACTTTCAACTTTAGTAAGTTAAGAGCTTCAATTACAAGGGAGAATTGCCCCCGTTGAGATCATTTACCCCCTAACATTTGAAGTTATCCATGAGATTTGTTATCAATGATGGTTTTCCTGCCCTACCACCGGTAGACTTTTCTTGGTTTTGTTAGTTTTTCTTCCTTCATCAGATGCGATTTGATGAAGGCAGTCTCCATTTTCAGGGCTTTTAAGCGCTACAGACTCTGTAGAGACCTTTCCATTCTCAAGTGCAAAGCAAGGCTTTTCTTCATCTTTCAAGAGACTACCATTTTCAGACGATGAATAAGATTTTATAACCTCATGTGTTTGGTTATTCAGGTGGACTTCACGCGTCATCCCACTGAGCTCCACTGATGCTTTCTTTTCTTGCTTAATAGATTTCTTTCGTGGGTGCTTGCCAAGAAAACCAGGAACAAAGACTGGCTTCAACTTTGTTCTGGAACTTTCTCCATTTGATTTCCTAGCTGCGCCATTAGAATCATTGTCGGGCAACAGGGATCCACTCCCACACTTGACATTTTCAGGCAAAGATGTGGCATTAGCAGAGTTCGCTTCTTGAACCTCATGAGCGGTAATGGGGATAACATCAAATGTGTTGCCTATCTCAAATGTACAGTTCTCAGTAGCAGTGGCTGTTTCAGTCGATATTCTCAGCACACCTTCATTAGCATTTCGTTTGTTGCCCTGACTTGCATTCTCAACATCAGACATGGGGGACGAGGGTTTGAAATTGTGGACATCGTGTTGCATGTGGCCATTATCAATCAAGGATGTACTGGCAGGGGCAGGCTGATTAGTATGTTTGACAGGAGAAGCAACTTCTTTTGGTGAAATTGACAAGCTCCCATTATCATGAGGCTCAACATTGATAATGGGCAAACTAGCTTCAGATGACACCATTATTACGTCCCCACTTGCATCTTCTGCCTTGGTGATGGATGACAACTCCTCCTCAAATTTGACCTCTACTCCTGAACAATTAGCGGATGACAAGTGCCCAGACTCATCAGGACTATCAAGACATCCTACCGCAGACAAGCATTCAACAGATTTTTTCAGGGAGGATCTACTTCCTTCACATATCCGTTTTCTTGTTTCTTTAACATTTCAGCAGGAAGTAAACAAGAAGGGTGAGCACAAATCCTGTCAGGACCAATGCAATAAAACATCATTAAACACTAATCATACTAGCCACATATGACTGCACTTTTGAACGAGAAATGATGTACAGAGGTAACTGATAAGATAAGGAAAAGCTTTCTGAGAGGTTATTTTCAAGACACAATTGAAGCATTCCCCAAACAGAATAGAAAGTTTGCCAAAAATATGAGCGTTTCAACATCAGCTAAACAGAACAGGATGTGTTTGCTTAGCATAGTAGTTATGGCAGTTTATTAACAGTTATCTCGCTTTGGTTTATCCTATGCTATGTTTAGTTATCACAATTTATAATCATTAAATTGTAATTATTTTGAATAGATTATCAAAAAGTTCCTATAGATAATAAATTGAGATTGTTTGGAACGGTTGTTAAAACCCAACATTTGAAAATTAACATGATCAGTAACAACTATCAGTCAAATGCTTCCATAAGCTGTTTACTCATTATACAATGTGTTGATCATCTCTAGTGCATCAACTTGGACCAACAAGTATGTCCATTCAATGTATCAAACCCACATATTTCTTATCAAAAGCACTATGTACATGTATGACCTGATAGCCCCAGGAGACGATATAGTAAATGTCGAGCAAGCATCAACTTCAAAAGTACTAAATACAAACTTGATTATATAGTTATAAATTTGATTCAGGTTGTGAAGTGCAAGAAAATACCTGCTATACAAGAGCATATAAGCTCCCTGCAAGAGCACCTCATCCAAATCAACACTAGCAACCTGAGAATGAACCAGAGCTTGATAAAGTATGCTGCTGAAAAGAGCAGAGTACAGAAAATGGTTTGGTCTATATTTGGATGTAATATAGCACGTTGAATGAATTATCAACTCTTTCCGAGTAGAAACATCATCAAAGTACTTATCAAATGTCTTATATCAAAGTAAAGCTTTCTAATGTAACAACTAGCTTCCAGTAGTACACTACAAACTTCAACAACTCAATTGGAACTAAAAACATGTTTCTTCTTTTGTTATTTCAAGAAAACCACTGCCTTATTTAGCTAACCTTTTTTTTTTACACACGCATCCACTCACACACCTGCCAATGGGTTTTAAACCCAACATCTTCACAATGAAATGTTGACCCCAAACCATTGGGATGTCGCCTAAGGGACTTGTTTAGGATACCTTTGATTTGAATATGTGTTATACCTTCGATATAAATAAGTTGCATTATTTCGGAAAACTGAGAAGGAGCCAGAGCTTGATAAACTGTGCTACTGAAAAAAGCAGAACAGAAATGGCTTCATCTATATTTAGATGTAATATAACATGTCCAATGAATTATTCAACTCTTTCTGAGTAGACATCATCCAAGTACTTATCAAATCTCTTATATCAAAGTAAAGCTATCTAATATAAGAACTAGCTTACAGTAGTACAATAAAAACCTTACCAGCTCAATTAAAACTAAAAACATGAATTTTCATTTGTTATTTCAAGAAATCCACTGCCTTATTTAGAATACATTCGAATAAATAAGTTATGTGTTATTTGCCAACATAATTCTCATGTACTGAAATTATACTAGCAAATGCATTATCTAAGTTTTTCTACTCTCATAAATCACTTGTTACTTGTAAAAGAAATATATAAGATAGGAATTGTATTGATTATAGAGGTAAGTGCGTCTAGGACACACAAAGTTTAGCAATTGATACCTTACAATCATCAACCCGGTACCAATTCCCGCGGAAGTCCTTAACGTAGCAGATATAGTGTCCAAAAAAGGATGCATTAAGCATGTCCACATGGACAATAACGGCATACAACTTGTAAACATCGTTTCCATCTGATTCACTCATGTAAGAGCTGAGATCCAGCGTCTCCGGAAAAGTAATCCTCTTGTTGAGTTTCCCAAATCTTCCACTCTGTTCAAAAGAATTAGGATATTTTTATCATGAACTCAACAAAACAAGGAAATAGGACTTGCCTAAATGAAGGTCATATCCATTTATGACCAAATATTCGAGAAGCAAAAATAATAGGAGAAGGGAGGATGATAAAGAAGGCAACCATTCCCAGAAGCTAGGTTCTGTTGAACGGAAACTTCTATGCTAGGTGGTGGTGATGGTAATTTCTAGAAGAAGTCAAGATATATCGTAAGGTGTTACAAATCGAATGCTTATTCACATTTGTCACAAGCATGTAGTAGAAGAAAAGATGCCAGAAAACATAAAAGAAGGATGTTATCACAGCAAAAGGAGGAACAAGAAAAGCATGTTTATAAAATAAGAGCAGAATGCTTACAACACATCATACACCACTAAATTTCTTGTAAAAAGATAAAACTTGGAGATATGCATGCAATAGCATTTTGTCACCTGTGTTAGGAACAAGTCCCTCAAGCACAAATAGATAAATTGCCAGATTTGGATCATAAGTTAAATTATTTCATCACACCTACATAAACACCTAACACGGTTCAAAAAGATTCTTCAGACACGCATAAACCATGTATATGTTGGATTGTCTTTATAGAACATTAGTTGTTTGATCAGCAATTTCACAAATCAAATAATATATGGACTTGAGAAACGTTTCAAAATTTCAAGTTAAATTTCCAGGTGTCCCTGCTAATAATGATGTTCATTGTGAACCAAAGGACAATACCATCACACGGCAAAGACAGATTCTCCATCACATATTTCACATCATCCATAAAGGTTGTACATCTAATTCAAGATATTTTAAATATATTTCAAAAGAGTTGAACACAGATACGAAGAGCAGACCTGGAATCTTTTCAAGGCAATTGTAAGAATGTTTGGAGCCCGCTGAACATTTAGGCGCTTCCATGCCATGACATAAGTATTGCAACTGCATGGACAACTCATTCTAATTGGTCAAAAGCTGCATAAAAATCATAAGCATTTTCTATATTATAAACAATTTGGGTCCAGAAGCAAATTATCTCAAAATATAAGATAAGGCTGGTGCTTTGTAAAGTCAAAAGGATAATGAGAAAATGGTGAGCAACTACAAAAGGTTCGGAAGTCATGTAACAAGTTTAGCGTCCTACCAAACCAACTGGCAACGAAATCACTACAGCATTTGAAAAGTACAGTACATTATAAGTTATACACATCCAGCTATCTCCACTTGAAAAAACGAGATGGCAAAAGAAACAACTTTTCAACTAATGATCCCATTTGGGATGGTCAGACACAGAAAACTCCATTCTATTACAGTAATCTATCATCCAGCCTCAGCTTATTTTGTTCCTCCAAACTAAACCTGTTTCTTCCTCATATTTAGTTAGATATTTTTCATTAGACACAATTATACTGGACTAAATTAATTTGCTGAAGTAATGATAAATTTCCATCACTTTTAATCTTCTCTAGCGTTCCTTATGAAATGATATTGCATGTCATTTTTTTGACAAAGATCCCTTTCTTTCTCAACATTCCAAAAATATTCTATTGTACAAGTATAGTACTACTCTAATAGTAACATGAAAGCAAACCAACAAATCAGCCTTGTTTCTTGACAATCAAATGGGCAATTAGTGTCCATTCAGTTGTTGTAACAACATTTCTATATGATGTCAAAACGATGTATTCAGCTTTTCTTTAAAATTAAACTAGAAATCATGAAAGCAAATGAAAATAGACATGTATATCTTATAGATAGATTACAGGCGCAAATATGCCCAAAAAAACAAAAAATAAAGAGCGTCTAGATCTATGATAGCTGCATGTAGAACACTTACTTATCACATTTATACATATTATCCCCATGAAGCCACTCTTTGGCAGTGAACTGATCCAAGCACTCCTCCAAGGATCCAGCATCCCCATGAATTTCAACGGTTAAATCCATCATGTTCTCAAATTGGTTTGAGACATTATTGCATTCAGTGCATATAACCTAAAAGGAGAAAGAGATTATCAATAACATAAGAAACACGAAGAGATGAAAATGAACTATGACAAACGAAGTCGGGTTTGATGATTTTTACTGCTCACTACTACGAACATAAGATGTTAAATACCTAATGGCATTTAAGGTAGAGAGACAAGTTAGCTCCAACATTCTCTATAGATTTAGTTGAACAACCAAGAGAATAATATTTAGCACATACCAAGATTGCAACACGTTTCAAAATATCAGTTGAATGCTTCTACAATACATACACAAATATAATAAAAATCAAACCAATATAAAGAAAATTCATGAGGATCTAATTCAGAATGTCTCAATAGGCCGTGGGAGAATCATATTAAATCACATGAATCGCAAATAAGTTCAAAAACCAAATATCAAACATTAATTAATTCGTAATTTCTATATATGAAAAGCCGAAAAACTGTGAGAGTAAATACCATCGTAACACTAGAGAGCGACTGAGGCAGCGATACTGCGAAATACTCATATATTAGAACAGCATTACACATATCCTAGACTATTACAAACAAAAACAAAAAAAAAGCGAGAGATCATTCACAACACTAAAACGCCACCTGCTAACACATGTAACCATATATCCCAGAGCAGAACAGCGACGCTGAGATCTGACAGACGAGCCACCAATACCATGTACACAGGTTCGTCTCTTCTGAAATAGAGGCATCGAAGCACAGTCCTATTTCTCCACAACATCAATTCAGAGAGCACAGTACCAGATAATGCATAGTTGTTCGTAGAAAAACACTAACTAAAAATAGACACGATTTTGATTGATTTACATAACACTCTTTAAAATATTAGTTATAATTAATAATCTAGATCATAAACAGGAATCAAAAAAAAAAAAGAGATAATCCCATGTGTATAAAAATAATGGTATAGCCCCAGCAACCAGAACGTATGTCAAACAATTATGAAAAGAACAAGGGTCACATACGAGATTATATAAGGAAACATCATATAACACCACACAGCTCGACAATCCTCACCTGCCAATCCATAGCAACATTACCGAAGATGGAATTAAATTTCTCCACAAATCTGAGAATAGAATGGTGATGTGGAAGAAAAACATGAGACGGCATAGAACATCATGGCTAACTCCTTCCATCACACCAGAAATAGAGAAAGTCACAACAAGAAGCCACATCATCTCAATGAGAGCCGAAGCCAAGCATATACAACATAACAATCAAATAAAAGTAATAAAAGGTATTGTCACATATTAATAACAAAATAATACTCAGCATTTTAATATGACATAATAGTAATGATCCAAGTCAATTACATTCTTTCTTGGGCTATAACTCACAACAAGATAGGCACAAGTGAGCCGAAGTAGAATAGCAAGCACATAGACAGAAAACAACAATTAGCAAAGACAACTGCAATACGCAATATCAAAAGTCAGTAAATCAAAAGTTGCTACTTGTTTACTCATTTACTGATACAAGGACAAGGTAGAAATTAACATACTTCGAACGATATAACCACTATTTATCACCACAATTCTAAAAGTCCACAAGGTGGAAATAACTCAGCGACTTAATAACAATGAAAAAATTCTACAACACTCCATCATAATGGAAAAAGATATCTGAACAACACAAGCATGAAACAAGAATATGATGGAAAAAAATACACACACGACACTTCATACAATGACATGTAATTAACAAACTATGTCAATACCGAACAAAATCAATAGTACGTACTTACCCCACATATAGTTATTCAAGACTGTCTGAGAACCTATAGAAGAACTCACCATAAGGAAACAAGTCAATGCATATTACCTCATCTCAATAAGAGATGTGATTATGTATTTATAGGTGATGTAATAAAGTTCAACATTCCTAATGCACAATCTAAATACCTGACAAAAAAGCTCAGAAATTCACACCATATGTGATAAGTCCGACCCCAGAATCCTCAGAGCATACATTATAAGTAAAGAAAGTCACTACAGAAGAGAATATATAACAGCTAAAAATAAATCGAAAGTAATGTCGAATGAATGCAATTAAAGAATATTGCTAGCAAAGATGTATAATAATTCTTATAAACTTCAATAAGTAAGGACACCAAAAGAGTACCAGATTGCAAAGACAAAAACACAGACATTGCTTTACAAGCACTGAGGAGATACAAACTCACAGGCACAAAGACCATAACAAAGAAATTGAAATAAATAAATTTGCAATCCATCCGACAACTATCTTTTCTACCATCTGCTGACATATTCAGATTAATACCTAAGCAAATAAGGATTAGAACATATATTAATGAAAACTACACTATAACAATGACAAAAATACGTGATTGCAATACAGCGTTCCTGTAATTTCTATCATCAACATAAGTCTAAGTGATCATAAAAACCAGGAGCAACCAATCAATACATCTAAAAACCGGCATTTCTAAATAAAGGCAAAACAAAAAGCTGCAATATAGACATAATCCACCTCTGAACCCAATACATCATACTGCAAAGAAAGGTTGAAACGATGAACAAAGATAAATAGATAAAAAATAACACACCCTCGATACGAAACGACAAAACCTAAAAATTAAGACAACCAAACAAATCCACCATAAACTATCACCTACGATACCTCAATCTAGAATGCTGAGCACGCCAGACAGCTGACACAAACCGTTATATCACCTGAATAACTTAACCAAAGCAGATATAAATATAAGATGATTTCTAACACCAACAACTAATTCCACAACGGACTAACAGAAATGTAATGTCGCAACAAGCAATCCATAATGAAAATTTCAACGCAAGGAGAAGTAAAGAAGAAGCATAATCGAGCACACACGAGCTAAGTAGACAAATAGAATTATGAGCTTCTATTATCTGCTAAATTCTACACACCACCAGAGTGTATAGAAAACGCGCATCCAAACTAGTTAAATTGCTACACGAGAACTACTGATCACAGATCTACCCGTAAATTAACATTTCTATCTTAGCATGCTGCAAAAATGTATAATCTGAATGTTGAGACGATCAGTAGCACCAACTAAATCGTAAGAAAGACAGGAGGCTCTCAAGAGCGAAACGTGAGAAAATTTAACAAATCTAGAGAGAACGCAATATAATGCAAACACATCTGTGTGTTTTGTTATTCTAAAAACTCCATATCCTCATGTAAATCTAAGTATATCACTCCCAGCGCTAGACCTCATATCTTCTCAATTACAGTAATAGCACAAAACATAGCAACTAATATCACAACTATATGACAAGAGAACACAATAAAACATGAGAGCCAGTAGGACGAAGCTAATTGGTGGGGGGCACGTACTAGTTATTGACTTAGAGTACTCATTGCCCCACTTCAACGGACGCACAGCACTAGCTTTCTACGTGAACGAGTACAACCGCCACCGACACAGAGCTGTCAGGAATAACCTGACCTACGGTCGCTTCGA
The DNA here is from genome assembly GCA_034509725.1 of Sesamum angolense. Lineage (NCBI taxonomy): Eukaryota > Viridiplantae > Streptophyta > Magnoliopsida > Lamiales > Pedaliaceae > Sesamum > Sesamum angolense. The sequence continues at coordinate 15,073,509 of JACGWL010000006.1, forward strand.
CGCGAACATGTCAGCAGCTCAAAGCATCTTTCTGTACACTTCTTGCGTACTCGGTAGAAATAATCGAGGCGCAAGAGAGAGCCAGTGGAACCCAGAGAAGATCTGGAAGCATCGAGAACTCACGAATAAAACCTAGATACGAACATGCACTCTTCACCAGACCACACTATAAAGAAAACTCCACAACGCTGCTGCTAACAAATAACGCCTAACACTAGGGAAATTAGAAGAGTAAATACAGTCAGATCCCACAACAACATCATTAACAATTAATAAGCATACCTCCTCCAGACTAATGACAATAGTACTCTCCATGACCAACATATTCTTTAATCATCCATAAGAAACTAGACCGAGAGAAAATCCGATGGTATAATTATAGAGTGTATTATGTGGGACTATACGTGAGATAGAATTCGTCTGTAGTGTGAGGGGAAATTCATAGTGCAAGGAAAAGGAGAGAGAACAAGCAAAATCGTGAAAATGAGTTACGATGAAGGAAATAATAACATCCGATTATCCAATTACGTAGATCAAAATCCAATAATAATAACATGTTTCCTAACATATTCTATAAAACAAAATGAAAGGAGATTTTTTTTCTTGCGCTAAATTCAATAAAACCAAGTAATTACAATCACAAATAACATAATTTCGATCAATTTGTTAATTTTATTTAATATTTATCTTAAAAATATAAATTACATAAATAATAAAACTAACACCTACCATATTAATATTTTTGACCGCAGACACCTATAAAATAAATCACTCATAAATTACCTAACTCGACTGGCAATCTTAAACAAGTTAAATGAGCCAATCTCACATTACTAATATTTCGACTTATAAAATTAATATCATATAATAAATATTCTATAAAAATAGGAGAGACAAAACACATAATAACCAAAAGAACAACAATAACAACCAAGTCATAATTACACTAAAAACATTATAACCTTTTAATGTAACGGACTAAAAATACAATAAATTCTTAAAAAAAGAAATATAAAAATCCACAGTCACGCACCCTATCCAATGTTTTTAAAAAAAATATATAGCAAGAAAAAAGGGTAATTCAAATCTTCACCGTAATAAATACCCACATAATTTTGAAATCGAAGCAAACATAAAAGAAATAACTTACTAAAACTTTAAATATAAAACAAGGTATCTTTATTCAAAATTACATAACATATTGACATAGTTCCAATAAATATAAAATTTAATACTAACATCATATCTGGATCTCATGCCATCATCATTTTCACTATGTCAATTTTGAATCATCCACTTTTTAACACACTAAACAATAACAATAAACTCATCATGGGAGTAAAAAAAAACTAAAAACCACAAAAAATATTGTGGAATAACCAATAAGATAAAAATATTAAAAATAATGCAATATTATCTTAACACTTAGCCGGAGGCGTAGAAATTGCCATCAATTTATAGTCTCAAGCAATACCTCTTCGATAAAAAAAAATATGTCCATATATTCTCCTTCAACAGAGACTCTTATAAAATACGGTCTTCTTTCACAACACCAGGAGGAAGTAATGTACAAACTAACCGAATATGTATACATGAAAACATTAAACGACATTCAACAGTTTTGATGAGTTATTTGGTTAGGATCTTGAGTCATATCGGCACCCAAAGTAAACACCACATCTCATATGGCCCAACTCGAGAATCCATAATAAAAAGACAAATTTTAGTAAAGGCCAAATAGAATTTATAACATCCTGAGCTGAATTCATACTATGAGAGCCCATTAAAAGTGAAAATTTCATCTTCTTAAATACATTAGATTATTCAAACATTTAAATTCTCCACTACCATCACCCAATAAGTTCAACCGAATAACATACAATTATAAAAAATAAAGTTTGTTGAAATTGAAAACAAACACACAACTCCAAACACTCTAGAGGTCATAACGAAAATAAAGCAATACCTTTAATGCACCAGAACAGAAAAATAACAAATTCGATAATAGGTTAAAGTGAGTAAGAAATTGGAAAAGTGTGAAGAATAGAGAGGGAGAAGAATTAAGTAAATAATAAAGATTTCTCTTCAGACTAGTTCGCTTCTATTAGTATGATGGTATAGGACAGCATGGTGAATATTAATTATATCATTAGAATTTCACTATATTGATACGAAAAAATAAGTAGATAAAAGAATAAAAAGATTAAACTATTATAACAGCAATTTACACGAAATTACACATTATTCTTCACGGTATTGGGAGAGATACAAAAATAATTAACAAACTATCAAATATTATATGCTTAAACCTATAAAATAGTGCAGTATATATAAAACATTATTTATTAAAATTTATTATAATATTAAAACAAAAATTTTATCATAAATAAAGAGTATCGAATTAATTTATTTTTATATTAAAAATAATTATATCCAAAAAAAGTTAATGAATTCATATAATATAATTACTACATATAATTAGACTAATTATATAGAAATATATAACAAAACAAGCACTAACGACGAAGTTATCCTTCGATCGGATGACCTTCCTGTATAATAAAAGCAGTGGTAAGTTTTTATACAATCGATTGTTATGCTTAGTCAATAATGTACAAATATAAAATAAAATGAGAAGGGAAAGAAGAAGAAAAAATATTGAGAGATAAATTATCATCGCTAAGAATACACTTAATATAAGGTATAAAATATAGTAAAAAAAAATAAAAAAAATCGCATCTAATATTTATTACTATTATCAATATACCATAATTTACACTGAGACCTTTGTAACAATAACAAACAAATATCACCAGTGAGCAACCCATTTGTGCACGAAAACAATATTGGACTTCAAGAGAGGAGAATACATACATACATTCGTTGGTACACTATATATCACTTCTATCTCTTCTACATACAACAAAAACGCAAATATTAATCTCTATATAATGCATCCATTTTTACTTTCACTTCTCTTATTCCTCCATTTCTCACCCCAACCAAACATACCTTAAGTTTGCAACACGTGTTTTTAAATTAAATGCTTTTAATTTTTTAAAAATAAATAAATATACTTTGATAAAAGAGATTATAACGATTACAATAATTTTAGTAATAATATTATTGTATATATATTAACTTTTCTTTTTATCATGTATATAGGTATTATATCAAAAGTCTACTTGATACTCTAATATCTCATAGATTATATAGTAATATTATATATTTTTTTTTTTTTTTTGCTAATGTCAACATTTTTCACGCAATCCCTAACGAAAGGAGTCAAGTGTAAATAAAGAATTTTTAGACAGGTGTTAGTATAATTTTAAATTTTTTGAGTGTGAAAGTATAATTTCACAATTTCAGACAGGATCTAAATATAATTAACACCATCTTACAAGATGTCGTGACATTTAAAAAAAAAATAAAAAAGCATTTGTTAGCCTAAATCACCAACACTAGTCCTTTTTCCTCTCTTTAATCGAAATCGAACAAAAGATTACATCGAATTAAACTCATTGTAATTACCCCCAACAAACGAACGTATAACAGACTCATTAAAATACAGTTCGGTCTTATCACCGTAACTCCACCTATATTCAAGCAGGAAGCTCTAACATCATTACCCTTAATCAGATTCAAGACTCGCTGAAAAATTTATAAATATTCAAAATATCAGTCACTGTGTCGATAATATAATCCCAGCTATTTAACACATTAAACTCAAATAAATCAAAACACAAGACAACCATAATTAGATGGTATGTAATTTTTTTTTTTTTTGCATTATTGTATGGTTAAGTGGGATTAATTATTCATAAGCAATCCCATCTACCATAGATTTCTTTTCACCTTTAGGGAAACCAAAATTGGTGTATATGCATGGAAAGAATTGACAAAAATATGATGTGACATCAATCCTCTTTGCTCAATTAATTATCTATAATTGTAAAAATGCAAATTGGCTTAGCAATTGGGGTGGGAGCCTATCAAGAAATCCCGGAATGCTGCTCTCCACTATCCAAGTTTCAAAAATTAACCTAATATTTCAAGTGCAAATGTAATTTCTTGTGTTATTTTACCCTTATCTTTAATAATTAGTTTTTTAGGTTAAATCCATTTGTATGAATTTTAATTAAAAAAAATCATTTATATTTCTTTATTCCCTATGATTAATTTTTTTTCATTATATCCATTAGGGTTTTGTTTAATTACTCCAAAATTAATTTTCGTAATTAATAGCGTAATTCTTGATCAATCTGAGTTTAATAACACACAATATGATGTGTTTGTGTGAAGAAAATTATCTTATTTAAAAGTTTAAAGTGTTATTGATATTCTGCACACATATAATATGTCCACGTGGAATACTATTTACCTTTTGTTATTATTATTATATTATTATTAGAGGTTAAAAAGTTGTCTTTTAATCTTATGTATGAGAAAATAAGGTTGTGTGGTGGTTTGCTTTCCGGGTTTTATGGTATTTTTTGTTTGATGATGTTTGTTGGATCTTTCATCTTCTTTTGAGGGCCCAATGGACCAAAATTGGGATTTGTATCACCAAAGGAATAGCCTTTCTTTCCATTCACTTCATTTTCTTCTGGAAGATTTTTTTTTTAGATAAAAGAAAATATGAATTACGATCAGCATAACATTTCTCTTTATATGTTAGTTTAGGAGTTTATCGTCACTGTGAAAATATTCGATATAAGTCGTAATTTTTACTCAAATGTGAGAACGTCGCTATAGTAATTGAATATATATCTATACTACTAATAAAGAATAGCTCTTATAGCATGGGGTTTATGTGTAATTCCATTAAATTTCAAGGGAGAGAAGTGCAATTATCTCTATTATCAATTTGGGAATAATTACATTTACACTTGTGGCTTGTTCACACAAATCAGTCATGCCTTTTGAATTATACGTATATCGCTAAAAATCATCAACATCTTTAACTACTTTTTTTCTGTTCGGAATCATTTATGTAATTATGCAAAATATAATAGTATTTTGTGTAAATAGACCATATGTCAAGGGGTTTAATTGTAGTCTCACTATTAGCTCATAATTACTCGTATAAAGTGATGATTCACACACATTATTCACGTGAAATATAAGTCACAGATCTAAATTTCAGAACAAACGCTGGGGAACGAGCTTTGATACAAAATTAACAAAAAAATACAAAGTGACGAGTTTAAAGTTCTCAGTAAGATTCGAACTTATGGCATTAAACTGTTTTAAAGTTCGTGTTTTCATTTTCAGCTTTCATTTTTAAAGCAGTAATTAAAGTGAAAACATGTTTATTTATACGTATTCTTGCTGTAAATAGATTAATTCTCACCACAATATAATAAAAAAAAAACACAATTTCATTAATTAATACAAATATATTCTCATTACGCACGAAAATGTGTATTTATTAACAATGAATAAATGGTGGATTCAACAACCAATAGTATAATAAATAACTACTATGCAAGGTAATTATTAAATTATAAAAAATAAATAAATATTCAATGCCACTTGAAAAATATAAAAATATATATATTGAGCATAAAATAAGAAAGTGTATAAATAATAAATAGTTCCTCTCCCACCCGGAAATTGACATGCAATAAATACTATGCGAAAGGGACTGCACCTCGTTATTTTCAAATTTATCATTAATTATCCCGAGTTTTATGGATTTTTGTCTACTACTCCATACTTTTACCAAATACTTCCCATCAATGTTGCTAAAAATACAACCTATTTATATATAAGGATAAATTACATCAATTTTTTTTAAAATTATAATTATAATTTACATCGATATTCTTTATATGGACTTTAATAAATATTTTTTTAGAAAAATTATATCAATACACTATCAGGAACTGTACTTATAATTTTAGAAAGAACGTTAAGTGTTTTCGTAATTAGACTTCATGGGGAGATGATGTATATATATATATATATATATATATATATATATATTTAATTGTCTGATTATTACAACATAAATTAAATTCGCAAATCTTTTAATAACGCATTAATTAATACTAGTAATTCGTGGCACATTGTGATAAAATAAAAATTAATATAAATTTATAAGAAAGTGGTGGAAAAAATATATATGAAAATTAAAAAAGAAATAAATACCAAAAGATAGTCCTGGAGAGGGAAGTTAGAATGACAAAAAAAATTTAAATTAAATATTAAAAACAAACTAAGAAAAAGAGAGAGATACCAAAAAATGCTCACCCTTAGTATATAAATAATCTTGAGATTATTAAAAAACATTAGAATTATTAATCTGATCAATTTCTTTTAGAGAAGAATGAAACAAATAGTAAAATTGAGTATTTAAAAATTGGTATAAATAAATATTTTTTTTATAACAGTATATATATTGTTAGTTCAATGTATGTTTACGTATTATGAATGCGAATGTATTTTTTAATAATAATTTCTCATGTGATACGTATATAATTTAATAAATATTATCTAAAATTTTGAATAATTTAATACACTACAAATGTGAAAAAAATTGTAAAAAAATTTTATTTTCTATTAATGTCGCATATTAATTTTAAAAAAAAAAAAAAGTGATTACGTGAACAAGTGGATTGCGTAGTTTTACATAAATAATATTTCTTTTTAGAAAAATAAAGAATCATTGTCTTTTAAATAAAACAAGTTGTCTTCTTTTTAACTTAAGCAAGACAAATGCACGACGATTATAAAAATATTAATAATAAAATATAAATTAAGATTTACATAAAAAATTTCGGACACACATACGAATGTTGCCATTTTCCAGTAAATGGGCAGAGTTTTAATAATATATATATTTATACTAATATAAAAAAAAATTGAGAGAATTTTTATTTATAAACGGCGATTTGTAATATTATTGCACCAATCATTTTAGTATACCAATAATAGTCATAAGTTGAGTCTTTTATTTATTTTTAAATATTATATATTAAATATTTAAAAATATAAAATATTATATATATATACAGAAAAAAATAAAATACTGCAACAGCTAGTATATATATATATATAATAATAAGAAATGGGGTCAATCAATGATCACAGGCTTACATGTATAGCACTTTAGAGGTCAGCTGTTTTTGTCAATCACCTCAAAAGTTCTCATCAGCACCTTACAATACACAACTCCCTTTTTTTCTTTTTTTTAATTTTTTAAATACTTGAGAATATTTATTTGGTAGGGAAAAAAAAAAAAAAAAAACTCAAACTGTTAACAACTTGACAGTTCATTTCTTTTGATTGAATTAAATAATAGTTCAATGCAGATATATTAATATATATATATATATATATATATATAAAATAATAAGTTAATCAAGATAAATATATATTTTTTTTATATCAGCAAATTTAATGAATTTTAACTAATGAAGAGATTTATTTGTTAGATAAAATCGAATTTCAAAGGTGATAGATGTAATTTCCCAAACTATATGGAATTTACGTGTAATTATACTAAATTTAGGAAGAAGAAAGTGTAATTACGTACCCCTTATATATGGTCAAGTACTTAAGACCCTTTCACGTTAATAATCCTCTATTTCGTGAATTTTCATTGATTAGTGATTTTTCTTTCTAGAAGATTCGATTATTATATCAACATATTTAAATTTTAATATATTGATATTTTCAAATTAATACCTTATTAACTACTGATTAATGATATAATAATGTTTTTATTTGAAACGTAGCATTATAACTGTATTAGTTGAGATCGTCAATTATTTTATGCTTGTTTGGCTTTATATTTCATTCTTAATTTTCAATTTTAGTGGGTTTTTATTTTTGTATTCGATAATTTTGAATGAAAAATAAAGATATATATGTTTGGATTCATCTTTTTGTGATAGATTTTCTTACAAAAATACATTATATTTTGAGAATATGTTTGAATTGTGATATACTTTAATAATTTTTTATAGGGTAAATTACAACGAGCTCCCATGAGATTTGACATAATCATAAATACACTCGCATTGTTTTAAAAACTACAAATACCCCCGATTTTTTATGAAATTATGTAATTTTTTTTATGGGCATATGAAATAGTCAACTTTGCCACTAATGTATTTTTTTAACAATTTCTTTTTTAAAAGATCAAATGCAGCGGATCATAAAATTTAGAAATCGTAAAACAAAATTATCCACACAGTCCATAAAAAATTAAAAATTAAATAAATTATAAATAGTCCACTAGTACATTTTAATCAATCCACAAAAAAACATACAAAATCTAACGAAATTAACGAATTGATAGACGATCGTTAAAATTATGGAGGATATTGATTATTTTTCAAACAACAAGAATGTATTTTAATTATACCAAACTTCAGATAAACTTATCATAATTTTCTCTTTTTTATACACAATAGAATAAATTTTCTAAAATTTATGGGTCAATTTAAAAAAAAAAAAAAATGAGCCTTTGCAAATGAAAAGAAACAAGGTCTCAAACCTACAACTCTAAGTATTATCAAAATTTGATTATTAATTGGTCCCAATTAACCTACAAATAAATAAATAAATAAATAATAATAGTTTCATATAATATTATTTCAAATAATTATCTCTCTAAAACCCTATTGTAATAATATATAGAGATGTTATGATTATCACATGGGGCAAATGCATTAGTGTGCAGAGAGGTGGGGGGTGGGGGAGGAATTAATATAGGCTTAGTTGTGCATTGCATTAAATTAATTAACTAATTTGGATTATAATATTAAATTGTCATTTAATTATCATAATCACCAACTAATATTTATTCATTATTATTATATTCGACGTACGTTTAACCAATTCATCATTCAACCTTTTCTTTTCATTAGTGCTCCATTTTTCCCTTAATTAATCAGATTCCACAACTAACCCATTTTCCTCTTCTTTTTTATAACATAGATATTGTTTTTTGTGACTGGGAAAATCACTCGTCTCTACCTTTATATATGTATTATTTTGCATTTATACAAAAAGAAATAAAGAGAGTAAAGTTTATTTTGTTTTTCTTGAAATAATTATTTGACCGTGCCGAAATAGAAATGGTCGAGAAAAAGTAAAATTAAATAATATTATCTTTAAAATAATAAAAAATATTTGAGAGCGATGGATGTTACGAAAATACCATTTTTAAGATATGCACGACTATAACAAAGAATATGTATAGGGCAAAACGTAATTCATTTAAAATACCCCTATAAAGAATAATGCACTAAGAAAGAACCCCTCCTTGCCGGCGCCTCCTCCATATCCGGCCCCGCCCCAAGGACTCCGCCACCACTTGCCTCCTTCTCCATCATCGCCTGCTCTTACCCTACCATCCATCCCCCTCTTCCATCGATCGGCCCTCCTATCTTTCCCTGTTGTCGGGTTGGATCTTTTCATTCGGTTCATTTGTTGGTTGTCACCTGCCTTCCCCCACCCCCTTCTAGCCTCGGCACGACTTGTGGTTGATGTCGTCTCACCCTCTCTTTATATATACTAGCCGTTGTGGCACGCCGTTCCTGTGTGCATATAATAAATAATTTTTTACGCTTTAAAATATATTAAAAAAAGAGTAAAATATATAAATAAGTATATTACATTAATAAAAAGGAAAAAATAATTTATCAACTAATGTAAATTTTGAAAATTTGAATAAGTTATTTATTTTATTATGAAGGGCATTCTTGTCTCCACCAAAAATTGGTGTAGTGGTGTCATTAACCGCCGTTTGTTAGTGTGGAGAGGCTTTTTTTTTATGGTGGCACGCCGTTCCTGCGTGCATATAATAAATAATTTTTAATATTTTAAAATATATTATAAATAAAAGCAAAATATATGAATTAATACATGACACTAAAAAAGAAAACTAATTTATTAGTTAATGTATAATTTAAAAAGTGGAATGAGTTAGTTATCTTATTACTTGAAGGGCATTTTTGACTTTACAAAAAATTGATGCGGCGGTGTTACTAACCGCTGTTTGTGAGTGTAAAACCCCTTTTCTTTTTATATTAGTATAGATATATATATATATATATAAAATATATATAATTGAAAGTATATTTATAAATTTAAATAATATTGATAAGATGACCATTCATCTATATTAGAATAGATCTGATTATTTATAAATAAAAATAGAAGTATCATTTTATAATTAAAAAAGGAAAAAAAAAAAAAGGGGTGTGTGATATATATATATAATATATATATATACACACAATTATCGTAATGAGATCATAATTATGTAATTTTGTCAGAGTTAGAGTGAAGCACGAAATTGTAATAAAATATTCCTTCTTATTTATTTATAACAAAAAAATAATTTCATAATTCCAAGCCCATATTAAAATTTTAATTTCTTATTCTTGGGCAATGATCATTGTGTGTGTATATATATATATATATTAAGCAATAATAATAATAATAAAAATATTGAGAAAGATGAGGTAAGGGGTTGGCACATGTGCAGACAAGTTGGTTACGCATAACCAATTATGGTCGGTTACGACATTACTGCTTTTTCCATTGCCATTTCCATCAATTTCAGTGCTTTATTGTATGGATCCAACAACAAAAATAACATGGACGCCGGCCTTTGTATGTAATAATAACACCCCCACCCACCCCCCCAAATAAATAAATAAATATATTATATGCATGCTATATTCGATGCATAATACATTGAATACACATTCTATTAATTTTATAAATAAGTTCGAGATCATGAATTCGAATTTCTACAGTATATTTATATCATTTTATGTGAGTTATTGTAATTTGTATACACTTGCATTGATGTATTTGTTGAATCTAGAGTTATTATAACCTATTATTTATATATTTTATTTTCTAAATTAAAGAATATGTGTCGTTCATTCATACACTCGATGAGCAAATATTTAATCCCGTTCAGTAGTCTTGCTTTGTTATATATGTTCATAATTATTATATAATCGGATTAAATACTTCTTTTTGACATGAAAATTCTCTCCGACATCCTATTTCATAATCTATTAATTATTATAATTGTGTGATTTAACTATATCCTAAGTTATGAAATAATTAAGAATGAAAACAAAGCATCACGTAATAATTAAATTTGACAGATTGACATAATGTTGTAATTTTTATTAATTATTAATAATTTTATAATAACAAAGTGTAATTATTGACTTAACTAATAAGTGGTGGATTATGTAAAGTTTTTGTACACCAAAGATTTAGTTGTTTTCTATAATTTATTAGTGAAAAGCTTGTTAACATATGTTATAATAATAATAATAATAATAATAATAATAATAATAATAATAATAATAATAATAATAATAATAATAACAATACTCTTAATTTTTACGAAATATACATCCATTTAGTCAATAATTTCACATTATAATAAATTAAGATTGCGATAAATTTATCATGTCAAGTAAAATATATACGCATTACAATAATAATAAAGTCACATTACAAATACATACATATATAGTATAATTCGAATGCATAATTTCAAATTTATGTCTTCCTTATTTATATTCAATCCAATTAATAATAGGGATAATTACACTCCCTATCCTGAGATATGGTGTAATTACACATAAATTCCCTATGGCTTGGGAAATTACACCTAGCACCTCTGAGGTTTGCCTACATCTAACAAATAAGTCCCCCAATTAGCCAAAATTCATCGAATTGACTTATATTAACAATATATATATATATATATATATATATATATTATATTAACCCTTGATTGACTTTACTGACTTATTGCATGTTAAATAATTTTTTTCGGACTAAATTACTCTTGTAACGGTGAAGATGTACGTCCTCACATACATTAATGCATGAAGATGTATGAGGATAATTTGATCATAAAAATATTTATTTGACCTGCAATAAATCAGTAATAAGTCAATTAAAGGTTAATATAGATTTTTACTTGATTTTTTATAATATCAGTCAATTCGGTAAATTTTAACTAACAGATATACTTATTTGTTAAATGAAAGCAAACCTCATGAATGCTAGATGTAATTTCTCAAATTACAGGAGGTCTACGTGTAATTACATCAAATCTCGAGGGAGGAGAGTGTAATTGATAATAATAATATTATTATTATTATTATGTGGTGAGTTCCAAAGTACTTTAGTCAGCTTGTAAAAATATTAATTTACAAAATAATTTCTTCTCTTTTTTTAAAATTATATACTAATTATATGACAAATATATTATACTTATCTTTATAACTGATTCAACTCTAATCAAACTTGATTTGAACTGTAATTTTTGTATTACTATTTATTTATTTATTTAATTTTTCTTGGAAAGGGTCTTTTTTTTACTTTTGATAATAAAAAAAATTGTTATTATTATAATTATAATTATTTAAAATAGAGATGTTACAACATTTTTAAGCACTAAAAAGGTCCACGTGGCCACAATGACGGGTCCAATCCGAAGCACCTTTATTAATATATACACTTCGTTAATTATTAATTAAACTAATTAATCCATATTATATAATAGTGAAAGCTTAAGAAACTTACTAATAAGATTCCTACTCACATCCCATCCGCTGCTCAACACGTGCGTATTTCGTCAAATAAATAAGTCTTCTCGTTAATCAAAATTTATTGAATTTGTTAATATTAACAAAAATTATATATATATGTATATATATTTACTCTCAATTGACTTATTATTGACTTATAGCAAGTCAAATAATTTTTTTATGATCAAATTATTCTCATACATCTTAACGCGTCAATGTAATTTGAGGAGGTATATATTCACCGTTATAATGGTATTTTAATCTGAAAAAATTATTTGACTTGTAATAAGTCAGTTTTGAGTCAATCAAGGGTAAATATCAGTTTTTATTCAGTTTTTTAGTTAATATAAGCAAATTCAGTGATTTTTTACTAACGGGAAGACTTATTTGTTATACGAAAGCAAATATTATGGGTACTAGATGCAATTTTTCAAACTACAAGGGGTTTACGTGTAATTACACCAAACATTAGGAGATGAAAGTGTAATTGTCCCTAACATTTATACTCCGGCTTGTTTATAACAATTTCTATTTTATATAATTACATAAATTATTCTCAACGAGGAGTTTATGCAACGATGTCGATACCAAGGAAGAGTATGTATATTTTTTAAAAAAATATAAGTGATTTGGGTAAATTATTTTAATATTTTGGGTAATGTATGTATAAATTAGGTATAAATATAATTATTCTTAAATTTTATTACAACTTGAATTTCATTCAATACATATATATGTAAAATTATACACGTATTATGTAAATATAAATATATTATCATTTAGAAATAAAAAAAAAAGTCGATTCCATTCAACTGCAGTCATTTAGAATTTGGTTTCTTTTTATTTTTAAAACTATATATATATATATATATATATATATATACATATAATAATCATATTTGCTAAGATAAAAAAGTTTCAGGAGAATCTATATATATTAATACTCGATAAATTAATAATATTTTAAAAATAATTTCTTTTCAATCTCGACTTGGGCTTAAGGTCTAAACTAATAAGATAATAATTTTTGAAAGGTTCTGATATAAACTTATGGTCCCTTCAGTATAATAAATTAATAATTCTATAAAATTACAGATATAACTATGACAACTTAATAAAATACGGTTCTATTATTGTTTCTTTTTAAAACTGAAATCTATTTGTATTTCATCTATAACTTTCCTTACTGCATCCAAAAGCTCCGGTATTGCGTTCAATTACTCTAATAAAAATTGCGAAAAGTTGTTATCGCTATGAGTGCTTCATTTCACGTAATTCTGCAGAAACATTGTGTCGTGATCTTCAGTTTCATCCTCAATAGCATTTTCAACAAACAATTATAACTTCTAAACTTTTGACATCTGAACATGTATCATTTTTTATTTCGATAATCCAGTAGGTGATTGACATCCATTTTTGTGGTAACTAAGGCAATTGTATCAAGTTTATTTGTGTAGGTTTGTTGAATCGTAAAACATCTTTTTAAATTAATAAAATTATGTTATCCCAATATTATTAATTTATAGAAATTGTACTGTATTTGTAAAGCTAATGTCATATTAGGGTATTCTTAATTATTCATGCGTCATGTATGCTTATCAGTTATCAGGGTTGTTATAATCGATTTTTTTATTATAAAAAATCAATATTTAATTAGGCATCAACGTAGAGATAAAAAGTATACATTTAACATACCAAATGTCTTTGAAATGATTTGACCCCATTTTATGGGTACAGTAACATTCGACCTTAATTATTAGACCGTAATGATTATTAAATATATAACGGTGAAGATACATCTTCTCAAATGCATTAATATGTTAACGTATAATATAATTTGATCATAAAAAAATTTATTTGATATGCAATAAATTAATTTAGAATAAATTTAAATTTTTATCATATTTTTATTAATATCAATAAATTCGATAAATTTTAACTAATAAAAAGAATTTATCTATTGAATGGGTGTAATTATTCGGGATATAGATTAGAGGACGTTTATCAGTTAATAGTGTAATTGCATAATAAAGTCAAATGCTGTAATAGAACAGGAACTCATCGACTCTCCAACTTTGCGTGTCATTTACACGCGCCGTCCATGTCTCTCTTACCTCGTGAATGGCGGGGGGGAAATAACCTTCCTCCCCCATTTAAATATATTCTCTCTCTCTCTCTCTCTCTCTCTCACACACACACACACACTACGCTACAGCGTACAAATGTGTTGATGAATAAATCATTTCAATTGTTTTATATAACTATATATACAGTTATATATATATATGTATGTATGGAGGCATGGAGATTGTGAAGTAAACGCAGCACGAGGATTAAAAAAAGTTACGTTCTTTAACATTGGGAGAGGGTAGGGAAGCTTTCAGCAAAAATGCATACGTACCTTGAATCCAGCCAAGAACACGCACTGCACACAGTAAACACGTTGTGAGAGAGAGAGAGTGAAAATTATGGAATTTGCAGTACAGATATAAAAGAAACCCCCAAGCAACCATTTTCTTTGCATTATTTTTCACCTCAACCGCACATGGCTTCTTCTTGAGTTTCCTAAATCTCTCTCTCTCTCACACACACACATTTTCTTGGGGTTTCATTTCTTCTTTTGTTTATTTCCTACAGCACATGCCCTCCTCTTCGTCACTCCACCTCACCTGCTTCTCTCTCTCTACATTTTCTATGTGCTCCAAAAACTTGGCTTTTTGTAATTTTTTTTCTCTTTGACTGAGCACTCATCCAAAGAGATTCCTTCAGATCTACAGTGAAAAGTTTTTAGGCCTTGGGGTGAACTTAGCCTTTTGTTCTTCTTGAAGCAGAGAGAGCAGCAGCAGCATTCAAGAATTCTTGGATTCATCGAGAGGTCAGCTTTTTTGAGCTCTTTGATTGGTATTTGCAAATGGCTTTTATGTTTTTATCTTAATTTTGATTGGCGATGCATGGTTTTTCACCAAACAGGACCAGAACTTGTTGAATTTTAGGTCAATGAATCTCTGGCTTTTGCTCCTTTCTTTGGAGTGAAACTTTTTTTTTGTTTCCCTTTTGCCTGTTTATTGGCTGGAAGAGGTGAAGTCATTGAAATTGATACGAGTCAGCGAAGAATACTGTTCCAATAAAGACTGATGATGTGATCATATGTAATTCTGATTTTTATATGTTGTGATGGAGGCAGTAGCAATCAAATCCGCAATTCTTGCCTGAGTCTTTATTTGTCCTCTGGTCTCTCCCCTGCTACATATTGAACCACAAAGGAATGATTAATCTTGATGATTTTATTTCATGCAGTTTGGTCATATTGTAAGTCAAATTCTTGCGCAACTTAGTTTCGTTCCCTCCTGCTTGAAATGGAAGTATGAAATCTTTTCTGGTGTTTGGATGGCGTTATTAGCCAGATCATGGGTCTGTTCAGGCCCCATCAACTGCATTTTACCAAGGAATTCAATGTTTTTTTTCGAATGTTTCATTCTTCTATATGGAGGGATTTCACCAAACTCTGTTGGAAAGTTGTATCCTAATTCTTCAGTCTTTTAAGTAGTCAATGCTGCTATTTTTGTTTTTTACAGCTCCTGTGGTCATTTTTTATACTCTGCTTATGCACTTCTCCTTTTCTGTTTATGGTGTCTTGTTTATGCTCTACCGCCATTTTTCTATGCAGACTTCAATATCATCCATCCAAACGACGTTGAGGACATCAGTATTTTGTATAAGCACGGACAGTGTCTAATTTTCAGATGACAATTCCCAGTAGCGTGGTGTCATTAAAATGGTAGAAGAAAAGGGGTTGTCAGCACAAAACCATATAACTGCACAACAAATGGGTTGTGAGATGGAAACCGAACAGCCCGAAGATATGGACATTGTCCTCTCTTCTATGTGGCCGGAAGACATAAATGAAGCCGGGAGGCAATTCAATGTTGAAAGGCCGGGAGCAGATCAGGATATGTTGGAGGAGGTTACAATCAAGAAAGAACCTAATATAGTGGATTTTAAGCGTCTTATGGAGCTTACGAAATTATAGCGACAAGGGTAACTGGCAATTGGCCAAGTTGGTCAGGAACTGGGAATATAAGCAGGCAAATGCTGTACGTCTTCTCAAAGAGGAGCTTGAGAACCTCAGCAAGCAACAGCAAGAAGTTGAGCTCAAGAAGTTGGAGATTTTGGAAGAACATCGGTTTGAACAGGATGGATATGGTGGTGATAAGCGCCCGATTTCTATTCTTGATGAGAATCTGAAATATTTATATCAAGACGCTCCTAGAAGAAAGAATGATGTCATCTTCCAAGACGAAAAAGTAGAAATAGATGCTGAATATGACAGCGTAATATACTGGAAGCAGCGAGCCGTGCATTTGGAGAAGCTTTTGGAGGCAAGTCTCCAACGAGAGCAAATATTAATGGAGAAGTTGCAAGAAAGTATAGAAATCTTGAAAGGCAATCCTCTCCGGTGGAAGAGTTGTCGCAGGTTTTGACGAGAGCAGATAATTTCTTACATTTTGTCCTCCAAAATGCACCAGTTGTTATAGGTCACCAGGTATACTTTCATAACTATGATTTTCTGTTGAAAATTTCTATGGCCATATCGCTGAGTGTGCTTTCAATTATGCTGGATATAATTCATTAACTTTTACAAGTTTGCATTATGATGGCTAAAAATTCATAAACTTCAGTTGCTGCTTTACATTTCAAGTTAATGCTATTTGGTTTATGATTGAACAGTTTTCCATATTTTGCAGGATAAAGAATTGCGTACCGGTTCATCTTTAATCACTTCCCGAGTTTGGGCGAGCAGGTAGTTACACTGATAGTTTAGTTTAGTTTGGTCCGATGAGCTTCCGTTGCAACTTCAATGCGTGTTTATGTATTGGCTGTCAACTACTAAACGAAGTTGATCTTTTTATACTTTATCCACATTTCGCTTATGTTTCCAAAGCTTTGCTAGGAGAATCTGGCACCATCATTCCTCAAAATAACTGATTTTACAGGATATCATAGGCAAAACTGATGTGGAGATCTTCAGCGGTGCTGGTGTAAAGGAATCTCAAGACTTCAAAAGAGAGGTTCTTGAACGAGGATTGCCTGCAAAGAGGGAGATCACATTTGAAACAGAGCTGTTTGGTTCGAAAACCTTTTTAATTTACGTTGAACCTGTTTTCAGCAAGACAGGGGAGACAATTGGTGTAAATTACATGGGGATGGAAGTAACTGATCAGGTGAGTTTACCGTCTCATCTCTTTCCTTAGCCCTCCCTCCTCTGAGTTATCTAACATTCTATGTTGTAGCAGCTTTCCCTTACAATCTTAAGAGTTTCACATTCTTGTATTTGTAATATCGCAGGTCCGAAAGCGAGAGAAGATGGCAAAGCTTAGAGAGGAAATGGCTGTACAGAAGGCCAAGGAGACAGAGCTAAACAAAACAATCCACATAACAGGTTAATCAGCTCAATATAAACCTGGATCAGCTATTGATCAAAATAGTCGCTTGTTTCTAATCCGTATTGTTCTTGCAGAGGAATCAATGCGAGCAAAACAAATGCTGGCAACAATGTCTCATGAGATAAGATCTCCTCTATCTGGAGTTGTAAGCATGGCCGAGATTCTTTCCACCACTAATCTTGAGAAAGAACAAAGGCAGCTGTTGAATGTGATGTTGTCTTCTGGTGATTTGGTTCTTCAACTGATAAACGACATCCTCGATCTTTCCAAGGTGGAGTCAGGTGCGGCAATGAACCTTATGACATAAGGGTTTAAATTTTTCATCATTCCTGATGGTTTTGTATGGTGAATATAAAGAGGTATGTAAATATGACTGGGTAATTATCATCTTTTTTAGGAGTTATGAAACTGGAAGCAACTAAGTTTAGACCAAGAGAGGTAGTAAAGCACGTACTTCAGACAGCAGCAGCATCACTACAGAAATTACTAACATTAGAAGGTCATGTGGCAGATGATGTTCCTGTGGAGGTAACGAACCTTAATGTTACTTTCTCAATCAACACTCAATAGGCGTTCTTGGATATACATCCATCGAGAATGGAGAAGCCAATTGTACATGATATACGACACTTCTTCAATTTCAGGTTATTGGAGATGTCCTAAGGATTCGACAGATTCTTACTAACTTGGTCAGGTACTTTTGAAGCTAAAAACTTAGTAGCAATATGCATATATTCTATTAGATGAATCCATACCAGATAATGGTACTTGAAATTACACAAAGTTCATCGAATTGATGTATCTATCTAAGATTATGAAGTTTGTTTCTCATTTTCATTTATATGTTTCACTTTATGACAGGTTCCAAAATATTTCCTGAGGATTTTGATATTAAGTTCTAGATTTTTACTATATATCAGTAAGATTCTTTTTTAACCTTTTAGTGGCTTTACAGCAATGCCATCAAGTTTACTCATGAAGGCAAGGTCGGAATAAATCTCTATGTGGTTTCAGAGCCATTCACAACGACCAGACAAGGTTCAGAGACAGTTTCTCAAGATCAGTCAACTGTTTCAACCAAAACAAGGAATACCTCGTCAATGTCGCAAATCAAAGCTGATCAGAATGGCAGTGGACATGCAGATGCATGTGGTACTTGTGAAAACTACAAACTTAATGATATGGCCCAGATACAAAACGGGGCTCCAATGGACGAAGACAAAGAGACTCATCCCACCCCGGAAGAACGAGTCGTTTGGATTCGCTGTGATGTTTATGACACAGGGATTGGAATACCTGGTATTATACTCTATTCCATGGACTTCTGCCTGATGAATGTGTATGCTTATATAGTTATTAGTCGTTCTAACTTTCGTTGAATGGAAGACTGATACATTATGACCTGTTTCAAACTTTGTGCAACAGAAAATGCTATACCCACTTTATTTAAAAATACATGCAAGTTGGTGCAGATACTGCTCGAAAGTATGGTGGGACTGGACTAGGCCTTGCAATCTGTAAACAACTGGTACGAATCAATCTTGAGACGTTCAATCCGATTTCTCCTCTTGAAAACGTTTGATAGTTCTTACAAAGAATCATCGGATTATCATGTTAAGTTGGAGTTGCTAACTCTAATGATTTTGTTGCCTGCCCCATAAATAGTTTACTTCTGCTTTCTCAACATGTCAATTCATCTATCATCCTGAGAAAGAGTGGAGTCTAGGATACAGTTCTCTTAAATCTTTACAAATTTCTGTAATGTGAACAGGTTGAGCTCATGGGCGGCCATCTTTCTGTCTCAAGTGTCGAGCATCACGGGTCGACTTTTACATTTGTACTACCTTACAAGGTTTCATTGATCTCTGATAGTACTGATGATCCTGATGAACTATCAGACATGGACCGCCAAGATGTTCTCTGTGATGGAAATGATGATGATTTACATTCAGGCGTTTTCATTTTCCAACCACGCACTTTGGGTTCTTTGTTTTCATCTCAAAGCTCAGGGAGGATCCAAAAGCTATCGGTGAACAGTTATGGATTCAATGCCTCACATAAATGTAAATGGATTGTTAGAGGATTCGCCGTCTCCTTCTAGTAACATCACATATAAGGAGACCAGCTCAGAAGAAGATCCCAGTACAACTGATCATGCTATGGAGGCATCATCTGAGCCAGAGATTTCTCCTACTTGCTGCTCGGGCTCCGACAACCTAAATTCAGCTGCAAAGCAAGAGAAGAGTCATCCTGAAGCGAATGGCCGTTTTCATCCTTATGCTCACCCGACGAGTTCCTCAAGACCATGCAACAATCTTGATGAAACTTCCGAGGCACAAGTTAGGTATCAAGAAAAGACTCAAATGGACAGAAGTTCTGAATGCTCTTCCAGCAACAGTTCTGAGATCCCAAAAGCTGAGCTGAAACCAAAGATCCTTCTTGTGGAAGATAACAAGATTAATGTGATGGTAACAAGATCAATGATGAAGCAGTTGGGCCACGACATAGACATCGTCTGTAATGGAGAAGAAGCTGTCCGCAGTTCAACGCAATAGTTATCACCTCATTCTAATGGTATGAATAGAATTTTTTTTAAAAAAATTCTGCTTTCCAATTCCAAAAGCAGTTATTACATCTGTTTCTCAAAACAAATTTGTCTTAAGAAGCTAAAAGACTTACACATGAAAACTTTCAGCATTATTGGTTCAGAAGAAACTGAAAAGTGGACAATACGTATTTGCAGGATGTGTGCATGCCGGTGATGGATGGTCTTCAAGCAACGAGATTGATCCGATCATTCGAGGAAACTGGTAGTTGGGAAGATGCTATTAAGGCTGGAATTGAGATGCAGTTGCAACCTCCACATTCTGCATCAAATTCACAACTAGAAAAACCAAGAAAGAGGACTCCTATCATAGCGGTAAGTGTTACTCTCCAATGTTTCTTCTTGATTTGAACAACAGTCAAAGTAGCTTGATATGTCGTACTCGGGTTGAAAGTTTATTCATCAAACCTTAAGATAATGTTAAGATTCAGAGCATGCGTTTCTAACTTTTGTTCCTTAACGATGTCCGATTTGACACACTTGCAGATGACGGCAAATGCATTGTCAGAAAGTGCAGATGAATGTTATGCAAATGGGATGGACTCATTTGTATCAAAGCCTACATTTCAAAACTTGAAACAATGTCTACAAGAGTATCTACCATCAGTGCACCTGTAAAAATGTGTGCATATTTGTACAGAAAATGGATGGAGTTAGGAAAGTTTTGGCATCAGTGTCTGTATAGCCTCTTTTTCTTGTCTCAGTCTCGACCGGTAGTGTGTCTAATGTTTAGTATCTGTATAGTAGCAAGATCTTCACAGTTCGCCCGGGCTCTTCTTGTTGTCTTTTAGGGTTGTATTTGCAGTATTAATGCAAGATGATAATCTAATTCTTGCGGTTTTAAGCATGTAGGATGATAA
Source organism: Sesamum angolense (assembly GCA_034509725.1). NCBI lineage: Eukaryota > Viridiplantae > Streptophyta > Magnoliopsida > Lamiales > Pedaliaceae > Sesamum > Sesamum angolense. Next base: position 15,095,005 of record JACGWL010000006.1, read on the forward strand.
TCATCTGAAAATCCAAGTGTGTCTGGTGGGATGAATTTAGATCAAGTTCTTAACTGCTGTCATTTGACGATCAATTTAAGAATTAATTTGATATTAACAAACCATTGTTTGGTTATCATTTTTGTTTGATGTATCAATTTGATAGAGATTGAAAGCCAGATGTTAGCAATTTAAAAATAAACAAATAAACAAGATGCAGGCAGAGAAAGGCTGTCCACTGGTCAGGGACTGTAATTTTTAATTCTTGAAATTAAATTATCTGATTTCATAAAACGTACATAAAGTACACTGTATGTTCACCTCAAACAGGATCCTATTCTGGTCCAAACGGTGTGTCTAGGCAAAACTGTGTTTAGACTATGAAGAAAAAGGCAACAAAAAGAGCTCAAATTCAAACTCAGAGTATTCGACAACTGATCATCTATCAATATCATTGTCCTCAAAAGTTAAATTTATTTTATCAGTTGCAACCTAGTCAGCATTAAGGGCATCAAGCTGCCTTCTGAGATCTTCAAGGTCATCAATGGGGGTGGCAGTGGTTTCCGCCGAAGCAGGTGGCTTCTGAAATTCATCTGCACTTGGAAGCTCATGAACGAGGCCCTCCGGCAGAGCTCCTAAAGGAAATGTTTCATGAACAAAAGTTAGTCATATGGAATTATTTGTGGAAAAGGATAAAGATGATTTTACAGCATGAAAGGAGAATAATAACCTGAACTGGCATTTGAGTGTGGATCACTATCATCAACAACACTGAACCACAATAAAGATTACAAGTTAGTGGTAAAACTCCCGTAAAGAAGAAGAGGAGAAGGGAATTCAGGTTAGATGTTGCAAAGATGATATAGCAGCAGCACCTTAGATAAAGCTTCCAATTAGCAGTTTAAAAGGTCGATACCCTGAATGAATGATAGCTAAACCAGTTACCTTATATTCCACTCATTATCTGCATGGAGGCACTCAGGTTCTACAAATGCTTCAGCTTCCATCTTGGCTCTAGCAGCAGCAACCCTGGCCGGCTTTGCAAGAATGTATTCTTTCTGCACCATAGTACATACTCCACAAAAGTTAAATTGAGTAGTCTGTGAATTTGAATAACAAACTATTGAAAAGATTCCATTTGGCTATGTTTACCTGTCTCTCCAAACAAGCAGCATTAACATTGAGGGTTTGGCTTCATTTCCATTGTCGGAAAGTAGTCTTTGAGGGCATTGTAACCCTAAAATCAAGAAAGCCAATCTTGCTTTAAAAGGTATCAACAATAATTGGGACAAAAATATAATAATTCAGGGATAAGAAGGCAGGTGGCTCATTTTTCCTCTAAATATTTGGATGTGTTTGTGTGTGTGTGTGTGTGTGTGAGAGAGAGAGAGAGAGAGAGAGAGAGCTATCCAAAACTTACCAAATAGGGTGTGACATTACCGAACTTCAGCAAATATTTAAGAGTGTTTTGAACAAGAAGCCCCGCAACAACACCCTTCAAGTAAAAAAGTCGTTCAGGAAAAAATAGCAGTGAAATAGAGACATACAATATGGTTGAACGAAGGAAAAAATAATTACCATTGTAGTTGGCAAAGATGCAGCACAAACCCCTCACGCTTTTAGACCTAAGATTGAAAATATCATTAATCAACAAATTATTTGTATTTACACCACAGGTACCCAATAGTTTACAAGCAGCATTCAGTATCGATCACAAAACAGGATAATGTTGATGGATAAACCTCTGGATATTTGGAAGATTTTGGTGCACTAAAGTCTCAGTGTAGCATATAACTATTAGCAGTGAGGCAAGATTACGTGCTAGAGCTATAAAACTTACCCTAATTAGAAGATCACCTGTACTTATTTACTTTGCAAGGATACTACAATTGTATTTTGAAAGGCTACAATTTTTTAAATAGTGAACCCACCAAGGGAGGCGCACATGCAAAACAAGCAGTTTCACCAGGAACCAACAACTGTATATGACCAGAAACAGCGTTCTCAGATACACCTGTAGAAAATGTCTCAACATTAATTCCATGCATAGATTAGCAAAACAATAACTTCATATAGTCTTGTACGTGCAGACCCAACTCAAATGCACAGCCTTTTTATGTGAGATCCTCATCAGTAATTCCTTGACTTTCAGAGAAATGGGGTATTGAATAATTAAAATAGCCATGGCATTTTAAAGGACTTCAAGGGACCTTTAATGAACCAATTTGAGGTAGCTTCAAACTAATTAATATAGGGTAAAGTTCTTAACATAATCAGACAGGGTTAATCTTTATATTGAAATATAACAATGGTGATTATTTTCATGGAAACAAGGACAGGTATAGGGCATCTTATTGTCTTCAAGACATAGATCTTAAGCAGTTATTCTTTTCACAATCTTAATCTTTTACACATCATTGATGATGGAGCATGCTCCAACTTCGGAACAGTTGGAGATTGGAAAAGGAAGTGTAATTTTTCCATTAACCTAATGCTTGGACAAGGACACTGATTTATAGAATTAAATTAAACCAAGTGTTTTGCAGAAATGTAAACCGAGAGCAACATTTTACTTACCAGACTCCATCCACGTTTGGTTCAACTCATTGCAAGCCTGCAAACATAATCATATGTCAAAGTAAGATAGCATGGAAATAGCAGATCTCATCTTCCCAGTTCAGTTCAATTCGTCTATATCTAGATCCTAAAAGGCATTGATCCAAAAGGATGGTTAATAGCCATAAAGTTGATAAGAAGATCTTTGCTCCAACCTGATTTACCACCATCCTTGCTTCGTAATTATCTACACAGCTTAAAACAAGATCAACTCCGGTGCCTTCTTTATCTGGCCGAAATGATTTATTCTTAAGACTTGACATAAAGGTCTCAAACCCTTGTACTGTTGCGATGTTCAATGTATAGCTCTGAGAAACAAAATCAACAGATGAACACCACAGAAACCGTAGCAAACCAAAAATAACTAATAAAAAACAGATTGTACTATGTATATTGGACAAGGGGTGAAGTCGAGAGAGAGTAGTGGTAGCCCAACATTTATCACTGATACTTTACCTCTAGCACAACATCAGGGTTTATGTCTGAGAGAGTTTGGACAGCAGCATCTGTCTTGGTCATGCCAACCTTGAAAGGGAAAATAAAATGTCACTACATTATGGTTGTGGGAGGGAGAAAGATGAAGAAGAGTCAAATAGAAAACTTCTATGCCACCAATTTGGCATTATACTGGTGGAGTCTGGAGAAGTTTGAGAAAATATAAGATTCGTTTTCTTAATCAACACACTTTTCTCTTTGTTTTCAAACCACAAAAGGAAAGTTAAGTGTTCTTCTTTGGCATTTCTTGAGGGGGAATTCCCAAAATCAACAACATGAATGTCATAATACTTTTGAATGACCATTAGATCCACAGTATCATAATGCTAGACCCAACTTGTAGATAACAACACATCTTAACAGTTTGACACAAAGTTAGATGATATACAATAAAAGCACCTGCTCTGGACGGAAGAAAAGCCTATTCATGTTAGCTAACTCCACTTTATCATAGTCGTACAACAAAAGGCGACCGATTCCACACCTTGTTAGCATCTCAGCTGCAACACTGCCAACGCCACCTATACCCTGTACAGCAAAAATACTATATGAGAACCAGTGTAGTCCTTTACTATCATGAACATGCATATAACTGCACGGCTGCACAAGGATATAAACAAACGGCCTAACAATAACACAATTGATGGAACACAGACCACGAAGCTGAAAAGACATGACCCAAAATAACATAATTAGAGATGGAAATAGCAAAGCAATTGCAGCAATAAGATACAAGTAATTGTCTCATTCAAAAAGCAATCACTAGTATGTATGTGTATGGTGAGGCGAACCATAAATAGGCAACAATGTTTAAACAACATGTACTTCTGAAGAGAGAAGTTAAATACAGACAACTATGGCAACTGAAAATTCCCGAATTCTTTCATAGTTGTCCACAATGCCCATCCTTTGAAGTGCCATGAGTCTACTGTAAGGATTGCTATCAACCACCTCAGCACTCATATCCTGCATTGCAATTTATCAAAATGGCAATATAACAAATGTCAATATCTTGAATCTCGTAAAATTGACAGAGATTAGCGAAAACAATTACCTTAATTTTGGAACGCTGCGCATTTCCCAATTTAAGATGCTCAAGTCGTGCTCGTATCTGCAAACACAGATGTGCATATTCAGAACATGCAAATTGACGTTTAATTTATACAAATACACCCATCATTGCTGGCATTGCTGCCATTATCACTATTACAATTTAGGAATTGTTTACTTCAACCTGAACATCAACTTGTGCCTGTCAGAGAATGATATCTTCAAATAAAATTTAAAATCCTAACTTTTGCTTTATTCCCACATTTTCTCACCAGTTAGAGCTACTAAAATCCAATTCCTTTCTACCTTCTTCCTACAAATTTTGTTCGACCAGATAGAGCATAAGAACAAGAAAGAGAGAACTACCAAGAGGATGAAGGGTGAGTTTGATTTCAAACTTAACTCAATACTTCATCTACAAAAATTGTGTAGCATTTCAATAAATGAATTGGTGAATTTCATTGAGAACCATTGACAAGATAGCATAATCCTGTTGTCAAAAATATTTAAACATCAATCTAAAAGGAATAGCTAAAGTTTAAACTCAGCATTACCCTTTTTTCTCCTTTTATCCAATTTTTCCTGTTTCTTCTCTTCCATTCGGTATAATCCAGAAGAGAAACTACTTCTTCGCCTTTTTCCAACATCCTCCCCGAAGCCAACAGCTCAAAATTATCATGACACACTATACCCACTACCCTTAATTCGTTATAAGTAACAGAAATTTTCCTAAACTCAAAATTCTGATGCCAGTTATTTACCACAAGAGCAGCATTCAAAAACCACCATCATAGATCAAACTAGAACGAATCACAGAAACAAGAAAAAGCAATGCAGAAATCACCGCTTACCTTATCAACCGAATTTCGATGGGATGGATCAGGCAAAGAATCCTTGAGACTCTGAAGATCACTCAGCAAACCTTTGAGTTCGGCCTCCATTTATCAGAATTACACCCAAAATTCCTTCCTCCTAGTTCAGATTGCTCTTCTGGTGAATTTAAGCGTTTCTGCACAGAATTGGGTAATGATTCTGTTTTGCTTGCTCCGGAAGACGAAAATTTTGGTGTTGATTTGGGATCTGGGGATTTAATTTGGGGTTTTTCACTTCCAACTATATGGAGTGTGAATAAAATTGGAATGGGTTTTGTTTGGACCGGTCTGTGGTTTCGCTGTCACAATAGTGAACCGGAGCCGGTCTGCCACGTATTTTAGGGTGCTTAAGCGAATTAGGAGTTGCCACGTCAAGCTATAACATCTCAAGGTGGGCCATGTACTTGTGCTCTGCTGGCAAATATATATTTTGAGATAATTACATAATCCTCCCATGATTTAAATATAAACTACACATAAATCCTCTATGATTTGAGAAATTACACTTTATATCTCTAACATTTATTTTCGTCTAATAAAATCGATCTTTCTGTTAGTTAAATAAAAATTTATGTTAATTTCGATTAACTTAATATTGATTTATTGTGAGGCAAATAATTTTTTGGAAAAATTATATTTTTGGTCCTATAACTTTAGGTCGTTAGTATTTTTAGTCCTGTAACTTACTTCTTTTACAAATTTAGTTTTTTTTTTTTTGACAAATTTAGTCCTATATATCTTATATTTGGTTCTTTTTTGATAAATTTAATCATGTGTTAACAATTTTGGTCACATTCATATTATAATAAATTTCATTTTTTGTCGTGTAACTATGAGTCGTTAAGACTAAAATTGTCCATACATGACTAAATTTGCCAAAAAAAAAGGACCAAATGTGAGATGCTCATGACTAAATTAAAAAAAAGACTAAGTATGTAAATAGAGTAAGTTGCAGGACTAAAAGTGTTAATGGCCTAAAGTTACAGGACCAAAGTATATTTTACCTACAAAAATTTATGACTAAATTGATTTGTTAAATTAGTATTTATTTATTGACTAGATTTTCAAAATGCAATTTAGTCCCTTCCTCATATATTTAAGGGATAATTGCACTCTCCTCTCTTGAAATTTGATATAATTACATATAAACTCCTTATCATTTAAAAAATTACATCTAGTACCCCTAATGTTTGCTTCTATTTAACAAATAACTCTCTCAGTTTAATCGGAACAAACGTATTTGACCTGCAATAAACCAACAATAAGTCAATTTAGGGTAAATATTAATTTTTCATTCAGTTCTTTTTTGTTAATATCAACAAATTTAGTTAATTTTGACTAACGAATGGATTTATTCGTTAGACGAAAGCAATCCTAGGGGTGTTAGACGTAATTTTTTAAATCACAAAGGGTTTACGTATAATTACATAAAATGCCAGTATATGAAAATATTATTATCCCTATTTAGAAATACATAGTTGTTTTAACGAAAAACGATTTACCATTTAATATTCATTTAGATTATAATTCAATTACTGACACAGAAACATAATTATTGTGAATTTAACGTCGTTTTTGAAACTTTCAAATAAAATACCACTTGAATGAATAAGTTGGAGAAAAAAATTAAATAAAAAACATCGCAAAAATATTTAACAAAAAAATATTCTAAAGTTAGAATATAAATAAGAAAATAAACATGTCAATCAAAATGCTGAAAATGAGGCATAAAACCCCTTATAATATAATTTTTACTTGAATTAAATAGCACAAAATTTAAATAATATTATAGCTTTTTTATTTTTTACTTGACAAAATTATCCCCTCACACTTTTATATATGTACATGTATAATTTTAAAAGAATTGGGCTATTTCTTTTTTTCTTTTTTCGAACATTTTATTTAAGTATTTTTTTTAAATATAAAAAGTGCAGTTACATTCACAAAAATTATATTCACGTGTCAGTAATTAAGTTATTATTTAAATAATTTTCAAATTGTTATTTTCAATAAAAAATAGTATTTTTTTTTAAATATAAGTGCCAAAGGATCAAATTACAATTGATAACGAAAAGTGAGGGATTAAAATAATTTTATATATATAAAAAAAAAAGAAGTTATAAGCGGAGTATTGGAAAATCACGTGTTGGACGGACTAATTTGAAATAAAAATTGAAAAAATAATGATTATTTTGAAATTAAACACAAATGTCAAGAACTAAACTAAAATTTATTTGAGTAATAATTAATAAAATAAATTAACTTTTTATTTTGCAATTAATGATACACTTATATATAGACACTGCGGCACGTATTATATGTGCGCGTAATATTACTAATATTTTATTTGATTAAAACTCATAATTTATTTATGTATATTAAAGTCTGTCACAGCCTTGCAACCTCACATAAAAACTGGTGATAACATATTTTAATGCATTAATTGTCAATACATTATACATATTTTACTATAATTAAATTAAAAATTAAAACTTTGTACATATATATTTTACATGTAGAATTAATACTAATTGTTGTATTTCGACATTTAAAACTTTTGGTGTAGTGGTATGAAAACTATCACTTGGTGTCTGTAAACTCTCTTCATTTATAATAGTATAGATTACAAATTTTGTATTTTTAATAAAATTTGAGCCCGTAGAATTTAAAAATTAATAAATTGGACCACAAAACCACGACATCGTTCAAATTTTAGATCTAACGATATTGTAATTGACATGACATATGTAGGGTCTGAAATGCATCTATTTAAATTATTTGATACGCTATTGAAATTAATTGATAAAAAAGTCATTTGAAATTAATTTGTTAAATTTAATAAATTTAATTTAAATATTTTTTTATTTGGTAAATTTTGGAATTTGGTTCAAGCTCGATTCTCCTAATGTAAAAATAATAGAATATATTTTAAAAATATTAAATTATTCGAACTCGGTTCATATTTGATTCAATTAAAATTCGTATGAGTTTGATTAAATCAATTAATTAAATTCAAGTATAATTTTTAAAGTTCGATAATAATTCAAATAAGTTTGAATAATGATATATTCGACTTGACTGGAATTATTTTCGGTCTGGGGGGGAATTGATGTTTTTGACAAATTTGGGGGGTCGAAATGAGAATATCCAAAACACCAAAGAGTCCATTTGAAGACGTCGTACTAGTTTGAAATTGATTTTCGAGCTTTGCCGCTCAATCTCCCCCGAACCTGTTCGTTTACGGCACATCAAACGCCACGCTCCATGGCCAGTGCGGCAGGCTACGAAGACCCCGACGGCGACGAGTGGGAAACAATAAACGACGATGGATTCGTTCACAAGCGCAAGAAGCGCAGCCGCATCGTCCCCAACGCCACTTCATCCTCCGGCCATACGAAGCTTGAGAAGAAGCACCGTGAACGGAAAAAGAGGGGTCTCCTGAAGCTGCGGGAAAAGTATCTAAAAGAGATCAGCCGGTGGGAAATTTTGTCGAACACCTTGAAGGAAGTGGAGGAGAATGCACAGACGCGATTGCTGGAGCTGTATCCCACGACGTTCTTTGATGCAGCTTCTAGTTCAGAGCAGAATTCCACCTGCCGGAGAATCGTTGACGATCTCTTCTCTCAGGTGCTCCTCCAAAACTACTTCACGAGCTCCAGATGTACCTGCTGATAGTATCTTACTTTGGAATTGTATATCAGTGCTCTTGAAATGCTGGGGGTAATCATTCATCAAAATCCTAGATAAAGAAAAGCTACGAAAATTGAGTTTGATTTTTTACTCCATTTATTTCAAATTTGTAGGCTGAGGGGCAGGAGGCTATAATTCGGGATGTCTGGAGTTTATGTGATGTAGCCGAAGCATTGTGCAGTGCTCACGAGGAAAGATTGAAGCAACAGCTCGCCAACCTACCAATTTGGGGACAGTCGCCACATGAGCTCATGGCTGCATTTGGTGAACAATAGGCGTATTTCAGGAATACATAGTACGATTCTGATTGAAGGAGCATTAGGAGAAACTGCATAACGGTGCACAGTAGTTTAATTTGTATCTTATGTGTATTCAACTACAATGCAACAAGATCTGTTTTTGATTATTTACATTGTAAAGTTAGTTTTTGGATAAAGAAACTAGTATTCAGCAGGGTTGTCTGATTCACCTGAGTATGATGAAGAATATTTAATCATTTGGTGCTTGAGAAATTGAGGATTTTTGTTTCTCTGCCAGTAATATTCAAATCCCACCTAAGTCATTATTAGTGGTATCGCGTACCTAGATTTTGGTGCTGACTCTTATAGCCAGAACATGGATCTCTGGACTCCTTTCCGTGCTACTGCCCTGTACTTGCTGAGAGATAGTGGGCTATTTGCTGTATGCTATAATGAAGATCTCAATCTATTATGAACACATAGCGAGTGACTGAAGGATATCATCTGCTTAGTTCATACCGTTTCTCAATTCTAAGTGATTATATGCAGATCTGGGTAGCAACTAATCCTTGGGGTGCACAGAGACTACCACCAGTATTGTTGTGGCTGAGTCTGATATGTACATCCGCAGATTATGGGGTTTTCCTAGTGAGGTGTGTGCGCTTCCCAAATTGTGATATGATTCTCTTGTCTTAACTTTCATTTGCTCGCAACACTAGGCCAGGAAAAGATTGAGCGCTCGGCTTTTCTAGCAAATTCATAGTATCTGCCTAATACAAATGGCAAAGACATGGCTTATGAGGTCCTCAAACTTGAACTCTACGTGATTGATATTGCTGAGAAGGAAGTTCATGTACATGCATTCCTCTTTAAATGGTCTTAAGTCTGAAATGTTGCAGAGTTCCTATGATTGTTCTCTCTAACTTTGTCTTTCCAATGTAACTGTGTACCAATTTTCTGTCAGTTTCATTAATAGATCGAGCATTGCACGACGTAATTGTTAAACCAAAATATCTTTTCACCCTATGAGAATGACAACACCTATGTGTCATAAAGAAGGTAACGACTTAACTTCTCTGTTTCCTCCCTTTCAAGTAGGTACTTATTTGTGCTACTCCATTAGTATTCTTTGTAATTGCTTGACAAAATTGTACCACTGACAGAGAACTTTACGATTAAATTGTTTCACTATGAGGTTGGACAAGTGTGCTGGATGACTTTGTATGGTTGAAATGGGCTATCCATGCGAGTGTGTGGAAGCAAACTAAATGGTAACTATAATAAAAAATTATCTATGACTAATTCCGTCACCTTGTATTTGTGATGGAAAACATAAAATGTATTGATCTTCTTGCTAGGTGGTACTAGCGGTTTTTGCTACCGGACATCATGTTATCCTATGATCATATATTTATCTGGGATGAAGACTTAGGGTCAAGAATTTTGATGTGGGGGAGCAAGTAGCTAGAAACAGCTTGTATCTTCCTTGTCAAGGTGTTCATGTTATACTCTTCCTGCCTGGTTTATCCCCAGCCTGTGGATGAGAAGGCTACGCAGAAGTTCACAAGTATGAACAACTAAGCCTTTTTACCTTAAGAATAATTACATAGAAACCCCTGAGTAGGCATATCACAAAAGACTTCTTCACTGTTGAAAAATTACACCACCATCCTTGCAATCATGTTTCACATTACAAATTCTCCCCTAAAAGTCGCACAGCCAGAGGGAACATGTAATGAAAAAATGACTGCGTGAGGTGCAATGTAATTTTTTAAACAGAGACGTTTCTCTGTAATAAGCCAATACTAAAACAAATTTCAATATAGATGTCAATTCTTTTAATGTGCACTAGTTCTATTGCTTAATTGATGATCCTGTATGTGTGAACATCCAGGAACACAGAGGAAAGACCGGGCTGGTGTACACCCAGTTTGGATATACCTATTCGTGGAGATCATGGCCCGTGTTTTCTCGTGAGGCATGGCGCTGTGCCGGGAAAATGATTCAGGTACTGAGACGTTTCTCTAATTTTCTAGTTGTTAGCAGAGAAAAGGAAAGGAAAGAACACAAAGAATGTCAAATGAAACGGCTCGGGGAGAAATGTTGTTACTTTGAAATTCAGGCCTGCATGTTGTAGTGAATTTTAACTATTACTAATATTGCGGCAGAATGACTTGGTCCATGGGTGGGGGCTCGATTTTGCTCTTGGGATGCTTGTTGAGGTCAGTTTTCACTTCTAGGCAATGAAAGCCGTTCACTTGACTTAATCACTTCCTTTGATCTTATTTCATCTTTGTCAAAAACAGAGCTTCACCAGTTTGGTTTTATTTTCATTTTCCAACTATTTTCAGTTTTGTATGGGTTCTCGTGTGAAAATGAAAATATTTTGGACTAGTAGACAAGATTGGATTTTATGTTGTTAGCGGTGTTAAATCAATTTATCTTTTTATTTGGTGAAAAATCATAGTTTTATTTTTTATTGTTAGTGGTGTTAAATCGAATACATTTTTTATTTAAATAAAATTGATAGTTATATTTTGTTGATTTAGAATTGTTAGTGATGTCAAATCAAAGTACTATGAAAAAAATGATTAATTCATAAAATGAATGATTGGAAGAACTTATGTATGTAAAGATATAAACAAGTAATGATTGATATGAACATCATAGTAAAACATTCCTAAAATACGTATAAATAAACATGTTTTCACTTTTATTTGAAGTTCAGTCTTCTGTCTCTGCCTTAGGTACGGACCAGTATAGAAACGATCGGCCTATGCTGCAGCGTCGCTCGGCTGTTGCAGAGAAATCCTACTTCAAGGCTATGGGAGTTGATCTGCCTAATCCCCCAGGTAGTTAGGGAGATTAATCTTATTGCAAAATCATTTAAATTTAAGTGATTTCATTAATTACCCTCTTAAAAAGAAACAAATAGTGGCAATTATAACTTTAAAGCATTCAATAATTGAGTCCAGCATGAGCATACAAAGTTGCATACTGATTGAGGAGATAAAGCCAAAAAACTGAAGGATGACGAGTAAAGCAAATAAAGAGAGTATCGTTGTTTGTTTTTATCCTAAAATACTTTGAGCTATAAAGTTGTTGTGGTTGTTTTTTGAATATCAAACAAATTAGGGACTCAAAAAGTATTTCTAAAACTTTTTCTTTTTCTTTTTTTCCAAAAAGATTTAACTTTTTTTTTTTCCCTTCAATAAAGAACAACCTAAGTGCAGCCTCGTAGACGTGAAGCAAATGATTGTGTTAATGTGGGTGCCCAACGTTTTGGTGCTTCCTTATCTACAGATGGAGAAAAGCATAAGAATTATGATTTTTTGTTGGTGTATTATAAACTGAAGGTGGCCTGCTGATAATATTTTTTTCAATAAAGATTGAGGTTTCACTTGATTTATTTTGATTTTTTTTTTTTGTATTTTTCGTCTCGTATCTTAGAGTTAATATACTTTTTGTCCTATTAGTTGTGAGATTCTCATTAATTATTTTATAGATTACAAAAAGTTTCATTTTTTTAGCATTTTTATTAGATTTTGTTAGTATTTTGGCACGTGCTAAGTATGTGGTCTTTTGGATAACGGCCATGTGCCTTTTCTGTCAATATCCTAATAGAATCTGACAAAAGGATTAAAAGTAAAAAATTTTATCGTTTATGCGATCATTAATGAGATTTTTCTAATTAGTAGGATTGATGTAGACAAACGTTCCACATCGGTTGCAGACGAGGAGCTTGAGGGACTTATAATTCCCAATACCTCCTTTTCTTAGCGAGGCGCCTTTTTAGGACAAACCCGTGAGGCTCATACGAAGCCAAAGCAGATAATATACCTCACGCAACGGGGCACCGATCAAGTTGTATGTCGCATGTCGGATCAAGGATAAAAGTATAATAATCCTAAAATACGAGATGAAAAATATTGTTTGCTGTTTACTTTGATTAACAATTATAAATTTGATTAAATCTAACTATTTTGTTTATTACTAAAAAGAAAGGAAATCATAATATTGGCCCAAATCCAAGTGCTGTAGCCACTATCCAAATGTGCCAGTTGTTTTATAATTATGAGATACGATCTAAATTATTCTCCTCTTAATTTATGTGATCTAAAATAAATATTTTGAGTAGTGCAGCTCTGATTTGCTACGGGTATATTCATGATAATGTTGTATACATTGGCTCTCATCTATCTACTACTCCCACTATTTTTATATATTTATATATGTAGTGATTTTTTTAATTATCATTATCATAATTGCTACTGCTGCTACTGTTATCATTATTTTATTAAATAATAATTATTGTTGTTGTTATTATTACAAAAAGTAGAAGCTTTTTTGAATTTAGTGGAAGGTGATGAAATAGTTGGGCCCAGAAATTGATACACTATATCTGGATATGGTCTGAGGGATCCAATTAATCCAAGACACTGCCTGTCCCTTCTCTTCATTTCATGCATCTGTGTTTTTATTATTGCTGCTGGTTGTACGGAGTACACTCTATCTGTGTGTAAAAGTATATAAAATATTTATAAGTAACTTAAATATTTTTATTACATGTATTTTTTAATTTTTATTTTTGTATAGATGAAGAAAAAATGATTGATTTTTAAAATATAGTACAGTGAAGTGGGAGTTAGTCTATGGCAATTACATTTCATTAAAAAATTAGGGGTACTTTTGTATCATCACATTAAAGTTTGCCAAATTGATAAGAACAGAAGGCTGATATTTCATTAATAGTATATATGGATACATTTCTGTTTGTGCTTTTACTAGTATATATTTATGTCAGTTACACAAATACCCCTAATATAGAGGGCCAATGAATAAAGCCGGCGAGGAGGGTGGTGTTGCGGTGGTGGGCTATGGTCCGGTACCAATCGTCTAGCAATATTCATTTGGATTTTTTTGTTTGTAGGATTCTATATATCTTGGATAAATTAGGGGGAAAAATTGAAATTGAAATTTTATTTTATTTTATCAAAAGAGACACGATAAGTTTTTTGAGTTATAATGGCATGTTTTGATGCTCATAATTCCTAATATCCTTCATTCATTTGAAAATTTAAAATTTATGAATATTATATTTGTCATTTTTTTTTTTGGGGGGGGGGGGGGGGGGCACAAGTAATGAGATGAAACGATAAAGCAAATGATGGTGCAAAGCTAAAAATAAAAGCCAAAATCTTTGCTGGCCACTTTGACCACAATTACATTTCATCCCAGGCTTAATGATTGTGGTCTATTTTCATGATGTACACATCCAATCACACTGCTGATAAGCTTCAGTGCCTTCTCCCTGTAGCTGTAGCTGGGGGCTCTCCATTCATTGGCCTCTGTTTCTATGCAAAACAGCCCAAATACAATACATATCACTTATTTGTAGTAGTTTCTACTTCTATGGTAATATTAAATTATAAAACAAAATTTGTAAGTTAGATGCAGTGAAAAATGGGATTATTTAAAAAAAAAAATGAAGAAAAAGTTGAAATTGAAGCGTTTGAGAAAATAGTTTAGTGTTTACAATTTTACCATTAAATTGCTGAAGTTGTTCGGAAATAACTTATAATTTTTTATTTAAATCAACTTACTTTAAATAGTAATTCTGGTCCATGTAAAACCTTTTTCTGAAGGTACTATCATAAACTCACTTTGAGCAGTAACTATTACTCAAATAAAAGTTGATTGTCCTCTCTTTTTCTCTGTCTTTTATCTGGAAAAAAATAATAAATAAATACAGACATACAACACACAGACACACATGTGTGTGTGGAGCATTGTGATTTACACAAAATATTCCTCCTTCTAGATATATAATACACTATTTAGGGCTTGGAATATTAGCCAACATCTTAGAGGAATAAATATATTTTTTTAACCAACATTCGAGTATGATTCCTTTTAATTTGGAATATTGGGTTGGGTGGGGGGGGGGGATAAAAATAAAACTATGGGAAATGACATCATATGTTTCTGACATTCTTTATTATACGATAAAACAAACTTTGTTAGCCTTAGCCCACCTTCGAAATGACACATGATTCTGGTTGGGTTATGCGTTAGGCATCTCAATTCTAACACATGAATCAATCCAACTATAAATATGTTAGAATATTGGCTTTCGGCCGATGATTCTATTTTATTATTTAATATTATATAACAAGTTAATTATATTTATTAGTGATAATGATATTTATCTTCTCTAATTACATGGTTTATTTATATAAACTCATCTCTATCTTTTAAAAAATTATATATATATATCTATATCTATCAGAAACATTGATATTATTTACACAAACTACTTATATATATATATATATATATTGTAAAATTATACATGCACCCTCCAAAAATGTCAATATCTTTATAACTACTCATAGTTTTTGATTACCAGACATAGTTTATGTAATTACGCATAAGACATGTTGGGTAATTTGTATAAAATAAACCATAAAATCAAGAAGCGTAAATATAATTATCCATATTTATTATTATGTTATCCTGAGCTCATGTATACGTGAAGTTGGAATACGAATATAAGATTTTACAAGTACAAGAAATATCATTTGAAGTGAATTTGAGTCTGCTTCGTCCACTGGTATGAATTAGGGATGAAAATATCAAATTATATAAATCATACCCCGTTACTGATGTGTTCTACATCATCCTATATATCAAAAGATAATTCTTTTTGAGTGAATTTGTTATAATTACATCATGGATTTCAATAATCAATAATCAATATAGGCTAATTACTAATATCGTATATGTATAACTAGCTAATAACTGTTATTGTAGTCTACCAACAATTATTATTAAAGTAGATTGATATCAACATATTAGTCATGGGATCATAACTTCATCAAGTAAACTAATCATCATTTAGCACTAAGAACTATACTTCGAGAAACACTATACATATATACATACATATAAGGTTAATTACGCTTAAGCTCCCTCTAAAAATACAAAATTATATTTTTCCTCATAAACCCTCGTTCATCAAGATTTGGACATAAAATGTTGAAGTTAACAAAATAATTATGTAAATCTTTAATTTTACCCATCATGTGACATTCCTATATATATTAATTTTGTATTTATAAGAAAAAAATTAATGACGTTAACCTAACTCCGTAATTAGATATTATATTTTTCTTTTATAAATATAAAAACACACACGAGAATATTAAATGAGGGACAAAATTTATAGTTTACGTAATTTCTTTTGTTAGCGTCAATATTTTTTCATCCAAACCCTAACGGAAGAAGACTAGGTGTAAATGAAAAATTTTCAGAGGGAGTGTGAATATAATTTTAAAATTTATTTGAAATAAAATATAATTTGATATTTTTTAAAAAAGGTATACTTATAATATCCCATCCCCAAAGCAGCATGTGTTATTCCAATCTAATTAATAAAATACATATCTATGTGTGTAGTTGTTAGTTGTGGATGATGAAAATTAGGGCAAAGAACCTTATGCCAAAATGAATAATATAAACTCCATCACCCATGCATATGCCCTAATTATTTTGGTCACTTCATCAACTCTAAAAAAATATTGATTGATATTCACTTTTTTTTTGGAATCAATTATTAAAATTTTAATTGTTAAAATTGGTAATAGTAGAGACTTTTTCATTATTATATTTTCATCTCACATGCACTTATATATGATATACAATCTTATTTTAAAATTACAGTTTAATTTATTAAAAACATTAATACATCACGCTGACACTCTTTGAGATTAGGTCCAAATGTATAACCCTTAGGAAGTGTCAGTGTAATATACTTTAGGGGATGTTTCTATAAATTTTTGTCACTAAACAGGGGTACCTGTAATTAAATTATAATTTCAAGAGGTGTAATTATAAATTTATAAAAGATAGGGAGTATTATATGTTTAGACCTAATCTTAGGGGTATCAGTACAATATACAATAAAAAAATCCAAATGATAAAAAACCACTTGAGTATCTATTTGACTATGTTGCCTCAGGGACGGGGTTACATAGTTTATCACACGCTGGTGTCTCATCAATGTGTGATCGATACTTATTATTCTTGAAATTAAAAGATATAATTAAATTATACTATCTATATTGATAGAAAAGGAAAGATATTGTTCATTCATAAATAGTGATTTGTAATAATATTGCACTGATTTTTTTGTTATGTCAATAATACTCTTAAATTGATTTTTTTAAAACGTGGTGCGTTTATTTATATATTTTTATCTTAATTTATAATATATTTAAAATATAAAAAAATTATTTATTATATACACACAAAAATAATGTACCTTACCAATTAAAATTTTAAAAATTAAATATTTATATCATACGCACATGGACGTGACTACTGTATGTTATAAATGTGTGATAGAAAATCCTTCACGATATTGGCACAACCCAACCCCATGAGTGACCTAAGCATACCCCCCACCCCACCCCCACCCGCCATTTTTTTCTATAAATACACAACCACTCTTCTCTCTCTCCTCAAAACACAAACACTGAAAAAGCTCTTCTCACTGTCCGCCACTCCAAACTAACCAAAAATGAGAATCAGCCGCACCTTTTCCCACTCCGCTCAGTTATCCAAAATGGCAACCCCTCAAACTACGGCGGCGGCGGCGGCGGTCAAGGAGGCGTTGTCGCCGACCGCCGCCACTCAACGCTCCCCGTGGCGCTCCCCTGTTCCTTACCTCTTCGGAGGCCTGGCGGCGATGCTAGGGCTAATAGCCTTCGCCCTCCTCATCCTCGCGTGCTCTTACTGGAAGCTCTCGGACCAGGTGAACGGCAGAGAGGACGGCGGGGATAGGGACGTGGAAGACGGCGAGAAAGGCGAGAGCAGCTCAGACGCCAAAGCTCCGCCGGCTTTTGAGGAGAAGTTTCTGGTCATCATGGCCGGAGAAGTGAAGCCAACTTTCTTAGCCACTCCCATTTCAAACAGCAGTGGTAAGATTAACAGTAAATTAGAGAGAAAAAGGGAAGAAAATGAGAATGAAAGAGCGGTGATTAATGGAGAATCAGCATTACAAGAACAAATCCGGACCTGAAAATCCCTTTCATCTCATCTTCCTTTGGATCACTTTTTGTTCAATTTTTGATCCGACAATGTAAATTCTTTCTGTTGAGAGATGAAATTATTAGTTGAATGGGGTGACTTCATTCTTGACATTAATACTTATTTGATTTAAATTAATTATGTGACAAAGTATAAGAGTGATCGATTATAACGACGGGGAAAATTCTAACTCGAATCAAGTTAGATCGAATCAAATCAATCACAGAGTAAGTGTGAAACACTTGTTATATGATTGATCGATTTCCCTTAACTTTACGCCAATCACACAAAAGTATTGTACTTATCACATAATTGATTCAATTTAGTAATTTTCGAGCTAAAATTTTCTTAAATAATTTATTATTTTGTTGTTGTAATTAAGTACCCTTTAGATCCTTAATTATTACTAACTATAACATGGTGGTTAGTTGGCGATAATTTCAGTGTGAGTCCGAAGGTTTTGTGTATGCAGATTAAATATTTTATTACAAATGTTGGTTGATTTGTGTGGTTTGCTCAAGTTAGTAGAATGGTTCGGCAAGAGAGGGAATAAAGTGAAAACATGATGAAAAGTATTCATATTCTTGATTCATGGCTTCATATATATATATATATATAAATGTATACAGTACTAATTAACTTTATATGTATGTTATTTTTGGTGGAGCGGGTTTGATGTGGGCCTGATCTAGGTCTCAATCAGACTGGTATATGAGTTGGGTTTGAGTTTAAAACTGTATTAAATAGGAGTCTATTTAAAGACTCAAGACCTCCCCAATATTGGTCATAAATAGTAATGGGTCGATTTTGAGCCAAATCTTTTTGGATTCATTCGTGTCGATTCTAGACTGACCATGCCCACTATGCACCTTGAACTCAATCTAAACAAGAATTTTTATATTTTAATTTGTCTCAAAAAATAGACCATGAACTTTAATTCCATAAAAATTGCAAGATGGGAGTAACTATTTTGTCCTTGAAACATTGTGTCTATTACCATTTACTAAGGGCCAGTGTCATAAAAGTAATTATTTCGATAGATAAAATGTGTGGGTTGTCTAAAATGTCCACAATTTATACTTATTATTATCATTTTTTCAAATGAGCAAGCTCATAAGATAGGATATTTTATATATTTTTTAAATTCAAATATATTTTATCGAATAATTATTGATGATGTAGGCAAGTGTCTCAAATTTGTTGCAGACGAGAAGTTTGAGTGGCTTATAAGCCCCAAGATCTCTTCCCTAGCAAGGCGTCTTTTCAAAACAAACTCGTGAGGCTCATACGAAATTAGCCGGACAATACTCGCGTAATAAGTCATTGATCGAGTCGCAATCCGCATCATTTAGCCCCATCTGTGGGAACGAGGCAAAGTGCCCCTCGTTTGGAGTTGTTGATGTAGGCAAGCGTTCCACATTGATTGCAAACGCTTAGAAGTAGTGCCCTAGCGAGACGTGTTTTCAAGACAAGCCTGTGAGGCTTATATGAAGCCAGAGCGGGCGCGCAACGGTGCATTGATTGAGTTGCAAGTCGCATCAATTATAAAGTTTCTTATACTATTTTTCAAATTTTTAAAGATTTAAACATGATATTTTTAAAAAGTTTATAAATTCATGCTGCAATTCAAACAAGTGGCGCCAACTCTTTGCTCCTCCTTGTCATATATTTTGGATTTGGGCTTTATTGGATCAAATGAGAAATGTAGCCCAATACTAAATATGGGCTAGGCCCAATAATTTCAGTTGCTGTTGGGCTTTATCGATCGAGCCGAGTTCTAGTTCTACGAAAACCGGTTTGGTTATTGAATGCCTTGCATCGTTGGGGACCGAACCCCCTTTCATCTATACTCTGACTGCAGCATAGAGCGCCGCCGTCGCCGTGCCGTGCCGCCGCCACCCTATAAGGCGTCGCTCCACCGCCACCAATGCAATCCGTAAGTTTCGTGATTTCTTCTATCAGACTGCAAAAGTTTTCATTCTAACCCCTTTTTTTTTTCGTAATATTTGAATCTCAGCTTTTACTACCTGCGCAAGAATCCTATTTGCTTCTCCGAATATTGAATGGGAGCTTCCAAGCCCTAGACTCGTTGAAGGATCAAATTTCCGTTTACTTTGCCCAGTTTTTTAACTCCAAATCTGGCTTGGACTTAATAGACTCCAGGTAAGAGCATTTTGTTGATTTATTATTACTCATTGTCATTGGAAGTGCATAGAGTGGTATGTATTTGGTTTCATGTCTTGTGCCTGATTTTTAGGAGTATAAGTTGCGATCGAAATGAGAAGAAGGAAATTTCAGATGGGGAAGGAGAGCCGAGGGGCGCAGTTTTCAACGCATTGGACGCAATGTTAAAGGGTAGTTTGGATCGTTTAAAAACTATGAGGTTTGTTTTGTTGAGTTTATTGATTGGCGATTTATATAGAGCTGTTGTGCCAATGAATTTAATTATTGGTTTAACATGCATTGCAGCTCAATGATTTTTTTCTCAGTTTTAGTTGAAGTAGGTAATAAGATTACATGGTTGGAAAGTTCTATCTGTGAAATTAAGATGGCTTATGTAAAATTGTGTAAAAAATTGTTCAAAATTTGAAATCCATCAAGACATAATGGCTCTGATAAATGTTTATTGCATATGTATTCAAATTGAAAAATTGCAGGGAAAGTATATCTTGGGGGCATACTGGTAGTAGTGATGCCATCTTGGAAACAAAGTACAGCAGTGATATAACTATGATAAGAGCTTTGTGCTTGGAAGGTAAGTTAGGAACAGCTTTATGGCTTTGGAGGACAATGGTTCAACAGTTCAGAATTCCTGATGTCCTCACTCACAATTACCTTTTAAATGGACTTTGCAAAAGTGGTGACCTGGGGAGGGCAGAGTGGCTTGTTAAGGAGATGTTACGCCATGGCCCTTCTCCTACATGTGCTACATACAACACTTTGATGAGTGGTTATTGCCTTGTCAATAAAGTAGATAAGGCTCTAGATCTCTTTTCTACCATGGCTGACCATGGAATAAGGCCAAATAGAGTCTCCTGTAATATTCTTGTACATACCCTTTGCCAGAAGGGCTTGTTGGAGGATGCAAGAATGCTGCTTGAGAAAATATTGGAGGAGGACGGTAGTGATGGCGAGACGTCGGATTTAATCACTTCAACTATACTTACGGATGGTTATTTCAAGACTGGAAACATGGTTGAAGCTCTTACTTGTTGGAATGATGTATTCCAAAGGGGTATCGAGGTGGATGTTGTCGCATATAATGTTATGATTCATGGTTTCTGTCTGACTGGGGACATAAACCTTGTATATAAATCCTTGTGCGAGATGTTTAAAAGCGGTCACCTTCCAGATATTTTCACCTACAATACTCTTATTAGCAATCTTTGCAAGTCGGGCAAGACTAATGAGGCTTGTTATGTTTTCAGTGTTATGCCAAGGATGGGTGTTCCTCCTGATCACCTCACTTACAAAATGATTATCCAAGGTTTGTGTATAAATGGGGATGCACTTAGAGCAAATCATTTTCTTTCCCACATGTTGGAGGATTCACTGATACCCAAACCTCTTATTTGGAATGTAATAATTGATGCCTATGGGAAATGTGGAGATGTAGAAAAAGCATTCTCTGTGAAAATCAAATGGTTGAATTTGGTGTTCTGCCTAACGTTTACACATACAATGCCCTGATTCACACACAAATAAGAAATGGGAATATCGATAAGGCTCATTATCTGAAGAAAGAGATGATCTTAAATGGTATTTTCCCTGATTTGGTAACATACAATTTGTTGATTGGTGCTGCTTGTAGTTTTGGTCACATAAGTTCTGCACTCCAGCTACATGATGAAATGCTGAGGAGAGGGTGTAATCCAGATATAGTAACTTATACTGAATTACTGAAGTGTTACTGCATGCGAAACAAAATGGAGGAAGCACAAGAGCTCTTTTTCAAGGTACAGAGTTCGGGCTTACCAATTGATCATGTGCCATTTCTTGTACTCATGAAGAAATACTTCAAGATGCGGGAGCTAGATAAAGTGTTTGACCTTTATCTAATCTGGTCAAGAAGGGGTAATTGAGAAGTCTATGACTGAATATCCCATTTCTGCGATCCAGCTTTTTACTGTCTTCTATGGCTGGGGTCTACTCCTCAAGGTATTTCTCTTTGTTATTCTGCAGTTTGTCAACCTTAATTACTAATGTTTTTACTTTCTTTCATCTGATGCTTGTTCTTTCCATACCTTTTCTTTGTTATTCCTCCTCTTTGTGATAAATGGCTAGTAAATTTTCACTTGATTAAGAGCCAATGTTTTTAGGTTACACAATGTTGCAACTCCAGAAACTTACAGCCTTTTGAAAATGTACTCTTGCAATGTTTTTACTGGATTACATTCTTACATAATTCTGGTTCAATTATATGGCCAGGGGATAAAACTTCTCCAACCAAAGGTAGGTGCTGTCAACATGTGGGAAGAAATCATAGAAGTGCATGTGAAAGATGGTTTCACAGTGTTCCTACATATTATCTCTTGGACTCCTGGTAATTCAACAGAAGCTTAAAGGACAATTCATCAATATTTTTGATCCAGTGATGAGAACTGCTACCTCATGGTGTTCCATATGAATATATTTCGTGTTCAAAATCTGATAGCAGGAGTGCTGGCAGCTATAGTAATGTGACATATCACCTATACCGGCTTGGGTAAGTAATTTTTCTGCTTTGAACTGAAAACCAAAAGGATTTCTTTTGTTAACCTTGGGAAAAATGCAGCAGGTCTTATTAAGGACATTCACAACTAACCTTTTCTCTGCCCCCAACCCCCCTGTTAATGAACAGAAACTTGATGGGGCAACCAGAGACGAAACTATCATTGCAAAAGGTGCTCATACATAGTTTGGAGTTTCAACATTTCTAAAAATGAAAGATGATACAAGCGAAACAGGCATGGGTGTTCTTGAAAACACTAATTTGGGATGTTTGGTTGACATGCTTTTGCTCCTTTGTTCTCATTGGTTTTTGAGGACCCTCCTGGTGTCAAATAGGCCTGGTATTCTGGTTTGCCTCCTTAACTATTAGTCGTCACTCATGGTAAGTTCCATTTTTTATGCACTTATAACATCCTATAACTTTGAATAGCTAGCTTTTTGCAATTGAATCAATATAAATCATGTAAATATCTCGTTTTAAGGTTACCTTTTCTTTTTTGGTAGAGGAGATGGTGTTAACACATGGCTAGTTTTGTAGCCATTACGGTTATTGGTGGTTCTTACATTAACCCAAGATGCAGTGCCAAGTCTCTTGCATCCATTTCCGATGGTTGAGCAGCCACTGCCTGCACCATTGCAGATCCTAATGAGCTTATTGAAAACAATGAGTATGTGGATTCTGGGCTACTGGAACTGATAATTCGTTTTTAAACATCTAAGCAGATTGCATTTTGACGATTCCCGACTCCCTTGGCATATCACACCGGATCAATTTATGAACTTTTCTGAAACCATGATGCATTTCTGCTGATTTAGATGAGATGGTACCACAAAAAAAATTGTTCCTTGGCGAGCACTGATCTCAAGACACCGTGATCACCTTTGTAGACGAACCCCCTCTCCATCATTTCTGTTTCAGTAAATTATATTTGTGAGAGAGGGATGGAACTATTGACATAATGATGATTGATTAGGGGTGGGTATTCGGGTTGGGTTAATCAAGTCCCGATCCGATCAGATTTGGATTAAACAGGTTGGTTAATTTGGGTTTCTTGCGGGTTTGGTAATCTCAAAACCCGATTATGCTAAATTGAGTCGGGTTCGGGTATAGAAACCTCACCCGATAAACTCGATGGGGGTACCCCAATGAGAAAAGAATATATGCATTTATAGCTAAGATTTTCCCATCTTTTTTTTTTTTTTTTTTTTTTGGCGGGGGTGGTGGGGTACGGAGTTTATAGTTTTCTAGGATTGAAAGTGAAAAAATAGTACTCCTTATTGTAAGATTATGTGTCAAATTTCAAAAAAATGAAAATATAGAATTGAAAAGTTTTAGCTCAAGTCAACTTCAAATCAAATTTAAAATAACCATATCAAAAGTATGATTTACTTATTATACTTTTAATATACATTTGAAAAAGTACAAACTCTTGCAACAAGTGTGTATCGTATTACTGGGATAACGGCCACACTCAAGTTCAACTCGAAATGAGGTCCACCCCTATGATTGATGATACAAACATACATCCTAAGAAATGTTTGTTGGGACTGTAACAATGTTGGAAGTGAATAAGTAGGATGAGATCCTTCTCAGCTTCCACTTCCATGAAAATTCTTACTGTTTATGGTGAAATATGAAATTCAATTAAAACTGCCTTATTTTAGTAAATAAATTGCTGACAAAAAACAAAGCCCAAATTGGAGGGGTGAGTTGCACTGAGTTACCATACCAGTGGTGTTAATGTTTTGGGGAGAACATGAGATAGTGATGAATGTGAGCTATAGAGCGTCTCACCTACCAATTCCTATGATGCCTTTACCACACCTGCAAGAGCCATTCTAAAATCTAAATCCCCAACCCATCCCTAAATAAATAAATTCACATATTTTCACACTTATAATAATTATATTTTTCATTCCCCCCAACCAATATTGCAGTCCCTTAAATCGTTTAACATTTCATTATGAAGATATTGGGTTTAATCCATTGAAAACGTACGTGCGTGGATTGTTAAAAAAAAAAAAAGAAGCTAATATTGAATTGGACCCCTACCTCATAATCAACTCTTGTATTTTTTTGTCCTTTTAATATTACGCTTTGTCAAACTACAATTATAGTAATGATCTCTCATTGTAAACTCCGATTTTACATCTTCTATTACATATATAAAATTTACGTTATTTGTATATATATACATAAAATATAAAAGTATATTACGAGTTTTAATATGTCACACGAATTTACAATACAAAAACTCCTGTTCCCAACATTATCTTTCATTAAAAAAAAAAAACAATTCCTTATTCCTTCGCTTTATTTTTATTCTCTTTTAATTAATTATTTTGTTTTTTAAAAAAAATGGAGAATTCCCCATTTCCTCATCAACCTTTTAATTATCCCCAAAAAAAAAAAAAAAAAGTCTTGAGCTTTTTATCTGGCTATTGCTTCACCACTTGTCGTCACCTCATTGGCTCCCCTCCAGATCTCCCATACCCCCTGTTGGCTACCTTGTCCGAACTAGGGGGTCTATACTTCCGACGCTACAACATTACATTACACTGCACATACAGTCTTCAAAAGAATCTCTCTCTACCCCACCAACTACTCAAACGTGACACAAATCCATCACAATTGAGTAGAGAGAGAATCAAGAAAATGGGGGGCGAGAGCTGGAGCTTGACGGCCAAGATGTGCGATTCCTGCAAGACGGCCCCCGCCACCGTCTTCTGCCGCGCTGACTCCGCCTTCCTCTGCCTGCCCTGCGACTCTAAAGTCCACGCCGCCAACAAGCTCGCATCTCGCCACGCCCGCGTCTGGGTCTGCGAGGTCTGCGAGCAGGCTCCCGCTGCCGTCACCTGCAAGGCCGACGCCGCCGCCCTCTGCCCCACTTGCGACCGCGACATTCACTCCGCGAATCCGCTCGCCCGCCGCCACGAACGCCTTCCTATCGTCCCTTTCTACGACTCCGCTTCCGCCACTAAGTCCTCCTCCTCCGCTGCCGCGGCGGAGGAAGTCTCCGAGGAGGAAGCCGAGGCTGCATCGTGGCTCCTCCCGACCCGAACAACAAGTTGGATGAGGACGCCGGGTCGCCCGAATACAAATCTGCTGAGTATTTGTTCAGCGACATGGATCCGTATCTGGACCTTGATCTGATATCCGGAGAGCAGAAACCAAATAGTCATGAGAAGAAAGAATACTCTTCCGATAGAGTGGTGCCGGTTCAGAACAAGAACGAGTACGGGTCGGGTCAGTACCCAGGTCCGGTCGTCGACGGGTTTCCCACTTATGATGTGGACTATCCGGGATCCAAGCCTTTCATGTATAACTTCACCTCACAGTCCATTAGCCAAAGTGTATGATTTCTTCATCCTTCCTAATTTCCTTCCCATTATTATTATTATTATTATTTTCTTCATAATTTCCATAGTTATTTAATTTTATTTATTAGATGATTAATTTTCCAAAGAACTTGCTAGAACAATTGGGTCCAAATAATTAAATTTGATCAGCTAAAAGTCAAAGTTTATTGAGTGAAGTAATTGTGCGAGTCTAAATTGAATTTAATGCTCTTTTCTTTATTGTTAAAAATAAAATAAAATAAAAAAAAGAATAATTGGGCATAGGGGGATTCATCTTGTATCTACTTGCAATATACCACTTTGTGTAAATTTGTTATAATTATATTATAAATTTTAATTATTAACAATTGATACACGATAATTATCAATATTAAATATGTATAATTGATCAATAATTATTACAACAACAGACAAACAATTACTATTAAAGTAGATCAATACTCGTATATTAACGAGACTCGAAGGAGCTTCGTTGACTAAGTAGGCTTCATTGGTTAAAATACGTCACCTATACTTGTAAATACAAAGAAATATATACTTTATACGAATGATGTGTATATAAAATTTTTTTGGATGAAATATTACTTTGAAATGGATATATATATATATGCTGAGAAATATGTTATATTGTAAGGAATACATATTTTATGGTTAATTTGAATTTAGACTTTTCTTGATTCTTACCTATCTTGTTTGTTGGAAATTCTAATCTGAATTGGGTTTGTCAGAGTAAAATAATTATATAACAAGTATAATATATTTTTTTAAGAAAAATATTTCGACCAGATCTGATTTAGATAGGAATTGTCTTGTGTTTACATTGAATCTTGATCAATGAAGTGTGTAATGAACTCAAGATGAGCTTAGCAATCAACAACCTTAGACCTATGTACCATGTATCTTGCCAACAACTTGACAAATTTACAAAAAAATATGGCAGGTATCTTGTTCATCGTTGGACGTGGGAGTCGTCCCGGACCACAACGCCATGGCCGATGTATCCAACACCTTCGCCAAGACCGAAGCTATCCCCACCCCCGTCTCCGGGGTCGACAGAGAAGCGAGGGTGTTGAGGTACAGGGAGAAAAGAAAGAACAGAAAGTTTGAGAAAACAATACGGTACGCCTCAAGAAAGGCCTATGCAGAAACGAGGCCGAGAATCAAAGGGAGGTTTGCTAAG
Source organism: Sesamum angolense (assembly GCA_034509725.1). Taxonomy (NCBI): domain Eukaryota; kingdom Viridiplantae; phylum Streptophyta; class Magnoliopsida; order Lamiales; family Pedaliaceae; genus Sesamum; species Sesamum angolense. Next base: position 15,122,286 of record JACGWL010000006.1, read on the forward strand.
CGGTCGGAGCTCGAAGTTGATTCGCTATATTCTGGCGATGCGTCGTACGGTGTTGTCCCGTCTTTTTGATCAACTGTATTAACTAGATTTTGAGAGCCCGGACGACGGCCCGTGGCCTTCTTCTTGTTAGCAAGATCATCTGATCAGTGTATGTTGTCTCTACGTGTGTCTTTCGTGTATATATGCACCGTTTTAGGGGTATTATGAGTATCGTTTTTGGATCGGTGCGTCGTTTTTATATCATCGATTCTGTAGCGTTAACGTCCCGTTTTCGATGTTTAATGTGATGGAGAGCTTTGATTATCCAAGAGCTTGTTGACTGCTGCAGTTAGTCGGATGGTTGTTGTAAGAAGGGATGAGCTTTGTTGATTCATTCAGCTGTGTCCGAAGAAGGTTCAATATATGCTGAGCTGCTGCAATATATATAGCTGGATTGTTTATAGAGAGAACCATACAGTTTTCTTGTTAATTTGCTTTCCTTACATGGTTTTCATGCATTTCTCAGAACGATTTTGCAGTTAATTAAATTTGATCAAATCAAATCAATCACATAATAAGTATAATCGATCATTTTTATTAAATTGTACACTATTTACACGTTAAGTGTATTGTACTATTATCGATTCAGATTCACTTAAATTCGATACAAAATAGAATTTCTCTGAAACTACAAAAGATTTTCATTATTGTATCGTCTTAATAATATATTTTTTTTAATTTTCATATCAAATTTAGTTGGATCAATCATTTAGATTGAATAAAGTATATTTTATTTATATAGTTAATTTAGGTAAATAATAAAATATTAAATTGTAATATATATATATATATATATATGTGTGTGGTGGGTAAGGTGTATTAGGTAAATAATAATAAAATAGGTGGATAAAGGAGTGGGGGCAGAGTGTATCAAGATCTGAAAGCGCATTGGCTGGCGGGATTTCCCATATCCTTTGAACCACACACAGCACAGCGAAAGTCGCACTTCACATCAAAGTCGGTCTCAACCCTATTTCCACTACCTTCTAAAAAAGGAGTGGGACCCATTATTATTTTATCACGATTTTACAGGAATTTTTTCCTGTCCCTCCACGTGGACCTGATCTTGACTCTGCCGCATTTCTCTATCGTACCCAAGTTAACCTGTAAAGCACCAATTATTTATATTTTTTCAAGAAATAAAAAAAAGACAAAAAATTCCACCAAAAAAAAAAAAAAAAAATCTTATCCCTCTGCATATTTTGCTGAAGTTTTTTTTTTTTTTTTTTGTTTATTATAAATCAGATTTGGGATTCATTGGACTTTATTTAATAAAAAGTATATGCAATTATTAAGGTTGATTGATTACAATTTGTTGGATTTCGACTGAATTAATAATTGAGTCGAGTTTAAGATATACTTTTATGATTAAAAAATTAAATTCAATTTCTAATTGAGAGAATATTAGATAATCGTGACTATTTTTCCGTTCGTTCATTGACTCTAGTCCGACCCAATAACTTAATTTTATTTTTCTCGCTTTTGGTTACAAAAATGAGAAAATACTGAGGTCTGGAAGTAGGTTTAATTGGTTCCTCAAATACTTCAATAAAGATTCAAGTTTTCACATAGTTGTTGTGGCAAAACTCGGCTCGTAGCTTTACATTACAACATTTGGTGATGACTTTATTCCAATATTAAAGTTGTCCAGAATTGACATAACTCAAAAGTTAAAATCAATTGATTTAGTTGGCATCACTTCTCTTCTTTGTAATTGAAATTGTGATTTTTCATCCACAATCATCCCAGTCTACCTTTGTATTTTAAAACAAAAAATATGTAAATACAAAAAAAGGAGGAGGTATAAAGCCCAATAAGAAACACACACACACACACACACACACACATATATATATATATATATATATATATATATCATCTTATTGGGCTGATGAGCCCATTATAACTTCGGCCCTGATGGTTGAATACTTGATGGTAAGGCCCAACTACCCGAGATGGATGACTTCCAGAATATAACCAAATATATTCCATTTTTTAAAAAAAAAAATTTCCTTTAAACATATTATTAATTATTACATATATATTGTTTATCTATGTTAATCAGAGATGCGAACTCAATCGGTGTACTATTATGTGAGGTATTATTCGCTCTAACATTGTATGAGCATTACGATTTTGTCCCGAAAAAAATCCGCAGGGGGGAGGAGCCTTGGGGTTTATAAGCCATTCACACTCCTCGTTTGGAGCCAATATGGAACATCATCAACTTTCATACAAAGAGTTTGGGATGGACTCATGACCTCGTTCCACAGACAATGCAAAATTATGCGACTTGCGACCTCTTGTGTGAGGTATATCTGCTCTGGCTTCATATGAAACTCATAATTTTGTCCTGAAAATGAATCTTGTTAGAGAGAGGAGACCTTAGGACTTATAATCCACTCAAACTCTTCTTCTACATCTAATGTGAAACATTTACCTATATCAATCATATATTTAAATCATCATATCAATTGAAAATATCTCTTTTATATATTACATACCTCAAGCAATATATTTATATTCTGATAAGATACCACAAATGACTAAAGTCGGTCTTGATGTCTAGTACCAATAGATTTTTAATTTCATGGCCTAGAGTATTATCTAGTGCTTTTAGTCAAAATTGATTGAGAATGTAATTAAATTTGATATGCTTTTTTGGTAATATATTTGATATGTTCATAACTGACCTTTAGCCTTTGTTGGATTACTATATGTGCTTTTATATTTTAATTTACTTAAAGTTGTAAAGAGTGTTGGTGGTCTATGATGTATAATATTAATCGTTTCTGCTTGTTAAATACAAAGATTTATTTTATTTCTTGATTATTGTTAGTCTCAACGTCTTATTTTTTTTTAAATATTAAAACTGCCAATTCACTTGAAACCGCACAAAACCACACATGTGATTTTTTTAAAAGTGACAATTTAAAATTTTATTTTACAAACCTGCCAACAACAATTCGATTTAAAAATAGTTTTAGAATAATTAAAATCGCACCGTGAGCATCCCTAATAAAATGAGCAATTAGATAAAGGTTTACCAAAAAAAAACTCTAGTATTTTTTTATTAAGAAAAATAAAAATCATACATGATTTGACATTCCATTCAAATCGTCACGTTTGTTTGGCAGGTTGTGTGTAAAAATTATCAATACAATTTTAAATTCGTTCCATATCATACTATGGAAATAGTGGAAACTTTTTCTAAGAAGAAAATACCCTAATGCATTGTGTAATAAAGTGAGCGACTTTGGTGTATACATTCTGTAAATTAAAATAATTAAGATTGTATATTACAAATGTGAATTCTTGTGGTGATGTCAGAGTTAGTTCTCCAGTTATATTATGTTTGTTGGGTTAGAAGAAGCATAAAATAAATCTAATATATATGATTTAGTCACAGTAATTTAAAAATAATAAATAAGGTTAACCGCGGTAATTGTTCACCCAAATATGTTGCTGATAGGCGTAGGAAGATTCTAAAAAGAGAAGATATTTGACCTAAAATTAAATGTAATTATCATTGTGGATATTATAGCTTTTGAATAATATTCTCATCTCTTCAATCTCTTTCACTCCATATCACATTCCTAGAATAGTTTTCAAAATGCTCAACAAACACTTTCGCAAACTTCATTCCCGTGAGGGTGTCCACACAAATACAATAAATAATGAATAATAATCAAATAAACATATTACAGAGATCAATAAATAATCAAGAAAATGTGCATAAAATTACAAATCTGTAATTAAGTATATGCCACTATAAAGCTAAAGAAAAAATACGAAGTAATTAATATATTAATTATTATTATAATAATAATAATAATAATAATTAAATAACTGAAATTAAACATGGATTCAATAATAAATTTCTATATAGACCTAACCCCCTCATACTTTTGATAACATTTTTTAATCTCTATCTCTACAAATTACTCTATTTTTGTCTCAGTTTGATATAATATATAAAAATTAAAAATAATTTAATAAACAAAATTTAACATTTTATGTAAATTATCCAAACCGAAGTTAGAGCTACAATTGGATTAGTAGTGGTCGAGAAGAAAAAAAATTTTCTAGTTGATGAAATATATACTCATTCCAATAATATTCTTAGAAATTATAATGTTTTTTTTAATTTTAAAAGGATTTACCAACTAACAATATGTCACTGATTAACTCATTTTACAATTTAATTACATTCCTCCCAAATATAACTCAATATTAATCTTGAAATCTCTACAAAATAAAAGCGAAGCTAGAATAAATACTCGTAAGGCCATGAGGAAGCTGAAAAGCTCTCTTTAAATATTATAGTGTGCTAGACATCTATCGATATTCTTCACTTCTACCTGTGGTCTCTATTTGTTCCTCGCATACGTGTTTCTTCTATATTTTTTGTTCACAAAATTCCAGTAAATATAATATAGTAACTAGTAATTCATTTCCTTCCAAAGAATAAAATAAAATTAAATACTAAAATATAATTATAATTGATAATATTTTCCTTATAATTGCATTCCTATGTTAGGTAGTGTAAATATACAAGTAAATTTTTGCTAAGATGATATTAAAAAGAATCTGAAAGAATTGAGAGTGAGTAATTTATACTTTCCCACTTAAAATCGTTTTTGAAAAATATTGTTAACTTAAATAATCTCAGTAATGATGATTTTAATTTAATAAAAATTAATGTATTTTAATTTTAAATGTAAATTGGCAAAATGTTAAATATTAGTTGTGAAAATGATTTTTCAATTTATTATACTAAGTGATTATTTTTAACTCGTATAGTTTTGAGAAATGTTTGAATAAATATAAAAAATTGGCCATCTAGATAGTAGATGATTTCTATAACTGTGTGATGTGTGAGTCTCCAAACAAGATTTTATCAGGATGTTTTTTCGGTGTACCGATAATCAATTATCATGAAAAATATTAATTCAATAAGTATAACAGCTCCAGATAAAGAGACAACCTGAAAATTACTATTGCTGTGATTAGTAGACCAACGTCAATCACAACACGGACATTTGGTTGGGTACGGAGACACAAGTCAGGAACCATAATTTTCTTGCCCAATGTTGGTGTGTGATGTGGGAAAAGACCTTACAAGCCCCAAGACCTTCTCTCCAGGTTCATTGATGGAGTGCTCTCAGCTATCCAATTTTAATGCTACTCTAAAGACCATGAGTATTGAAAATAACTGAATATGGGAGAAACTGATGTCAATACCTCGCGTGATTGTGGCTACCAACGACGTGAGGAGTGTGGATGAATGGGCCCTTATCATAAACACCAAAGGCTCCCTCCTCCCCCGATCGTGCAGTCGCGAAGCATGTTTTTTCTTTCGTAACAAATCGTATTCATCGCAGTCTATTTACAATGTGGATGAAGCCCGAATAATACCCTCACATAATAGATAACAACATGTCGTATTGAGTTCGCAGAGTCTCCGTATGCTATCCTGCCCCTACTCTATCATGATACCCTCGGTATGTAAAGGATAATAGTGGAATTTCTATTCTAATAGAGTCCCATATTAATTGCAGGCGCGCGAGAACGTTGAGTGTTTATAGCACTTAATATGCCTCAAAATCTTAAAAAGAAAATATTAATAATTTATTAAATAAAAAGAGAATATCTATAATCATCGTAAATTTTGAAAAAATTCGTTCTAATTTATCTAATATGTTTAATTGTTATGCACATGAATGTAATTGGAAAAGAAGGCACTGTGGGGTCAAGAATTGAAGAGCCCAATAGCAAGAAAATGATGATGCCAAGTTTTCGCCCATAAATACCGTCAGCCCCTCAATTCTTTGGCGTATCGGATCGTATTCTTCATTTCTGCAACACTTTTCGAGCCAAGAATTTGAGCAGCCAGCGACGTAGAAATCAAGCTGAAAAAAAAAGACATAAAAAGAAGATGCAGATCTTCGTTAAAAACCCTTACTGGAAAAACAATCACACTCGAGGTCGAGAGCAGCGACACCATTGACAATGTCAAGGCCAAGATTCAGGTCCTGTTTGCCCTCCCCTTTTTGTTTTCTGTTTTTTGTTCTAATTTTGGGTAGTGATTGTTATTTGTTTTGGTCTTGGGGTTTTTTTACCTGTTATATATCTGTGGAGTTTGTTGTGTTCGGGGGAGATTCAGGAGTTTCGGGTTATTCCATTTTTCTGGATTGTGGTTATCGATTTACGCAGTTGATGGAACTAGGGTTTGGAAGTCTTATGCGTATTATTTTGTTTTTCTTGATCAGATTCTATATGCAGCAAGCTTGAATTTGTGTTGTTTAGTTATAAGCTGAAGTTCATAGAAGCAATTCTTTTACATTGGTTTGGGATTATTAACTTGCTTAAAAAACTTAAAATCTCTGATTGATTCAATTCGTAAGACTTTTATATAAAATTCAGTAGTTACAGCATGGAATCAGGATTTTGGGTAGGTTGTGGGGCGTGGAAGGGCTTGAAAGTTTGGTGGAGGAGTCTTCATGTAACTTGCAAATAACATATAAAGAGTCTCTAGTATTTCTTGCTTGCTTGCTTTCACTTTTCCTTCTTTTTTTTTTTTTTTTTTGGTTCGGGATGGGTGTGGGTGGGTTAATTGAGTTGCATATTTGAAACAATTACTCATGAAAATTGAACTTGTATTTGGGAAATGCAGCTTCCATGATTTATTTGTATATACGCACAGATATTGTATATGGTCATTTCATTCGCGCACTTTGTTCCAATGACTCGAGAGGAAATCCAGCTTTTCTATTAGTTAGTAGGTGCTTTATGATTTAACTCATTCCAGTTTGAAATATGAAAGAGGGTTTTGAAATTAACTCGAACATTTTATCACTACCTTTTGAAGTTCATTTACTGTGTTAAGTACCTAGGTTTTGAGTGCGCAGATGTGCTTTGAGAAGTCATAAGCTTCATATTTGTGGGTTGGATTCGTTCTGTTGGACTTGGATGCTCTTTTGCAAAGTGCATTGGCTCATGAGTACTTGATGCATTTTTTACTTGGGTACCCGCTCAGAGCTCTTGCTTTTGCAGAAAACTGCACATCTCAAATTAGCAAAATTTGTTTCAACTCTCTACATTATGGAGAGTTTTTGGATTACGCATTATATTTTATTTGCTACTGGGTTCGCATCTTATCATCATTTTTCTGTCCCTTCTCTTACCTGTTATCAACTTTTCCCACACACTTTAAACTAACATGATAATACTGCTCCGCAGGACAAAGAAGGTATACCTCCTGACCAGCAGAGGCTCATTTTTGCTGGTAAACAGTTGGAAGATGGCAGAACCCTGGCAGATTACAATATCCAAAAGGAATCAACACTTCACCTTGTTTTGAGACTCAGGGGAGGGACAATGATCAAGGTCAAGACCCTTACAGGAAAAGAAATTGAAATTGATATCGAGCCAACCGATACAATTGACAGAATTAAGGAACGGGTTGAGGAGAAAGAAGGAATTCCTCCAGTCCAGCAAAGGTTTGTGATATATTTTCTGAAATCTTTGCATATTGTCTTACTCAATCTCTGAAATTCCTCTTTACTTTCCTATGGGCATGCACTACTGGATTCTTTTGATTTAATTCTTATCGATCTTTCTTACTTGGTGTCACCAGTGCCCTTCATTGTGTTTTACCCCGTATGTCAAGTTTCATTTACTGATTTCCAGACTGTGTTCCAACTCATTTTTCCATCTTACTTGAGAATTCTGTCTCCCCAAAAACTTTCGACCTTCAGAATCCTGGGTGAATTGATTGGTTCCTCTTCTCTCATCTCCCTCTGACCTCTACTTCTATCTCCTAGTGTATTGATGAAAATCCCAAAAGAAAGAGAGACATGCAACAAGTACAATGTCTGGTTTTTGACTTTTTTAAATGTCTTGATGGTCACATATTCCTGTAAAATCAATATGCTTCAAATTTGTGAATGGCAAGAAATATCATAATGTCATGATATTCTTCAGTTTGTAGAAATAGATAATCGATATTAGTTTCAACTCTGCAATGACACTGAGACTTTCACATTGTAGGCTCATTTATGCTGGCAAGCAGCTTGCAGATGACAAAACTGCCAAGGACTACAACATTGAGGGTGGCTCTGTTCTTCATCTGGTCCTTGCTTTGAGAGGCGGTAGTCTATCGGCTTCTGCTTAGGATATTCACAATAAAAATGAGTTAAATTTCATGTACTCATGGGATATGAGTGAATTCTGCTAAAAAACCAGTTTGAGTTTATCTGGAGTTCGACTCATTCCCTATGTATTTCTTGCTTTTCTTCTTCTTCTTCCTTGGCTTTCTTGAATATTTTGATCCCTCAAGCTGAAAGAGGTTGTGATCATCAGTTCCCTGACTCCTATCCCATGCAGTAATTTGTAACTCCACTACATTGTAAGCGCTTTTTTAATACTTTTTGGCTATATATACTTTTGTCTTCCTTTCAGCAATCTTCCATTATTCTGCGCGTGCTCAAACTTTTAACATATGGCGTCAGGCTTGTTAAATGTGATACCTGGTTCTTGTCCAGAAGATGTTCAAATTTATTTCAAAAAAAAAAAAAAAAAAAAATACTTGGGAAAAATGATCTTCGGATCCAAAGAATTTGAAATTCTTTTTAATATAGAATTTACCCAAACAGATAAAAAGGATTTATTATTAGAAATTTGAAATTTGTCAATTCCCTGGAGAAGGTTATTTCATAATTACTCATCACAATGGAAAAAATTAAATCTTGAAAAAACTGTACAATTTTTTTTCCAAGAACAACTTATAAAAGTTGCAAAACATTTTAGTTTGAAATGTGGCCCCAACATTTAATAAATATAGATATTGTAAATGCATATGGCAAGAAGATCAAGTATCAGGTACAAGAGACAAACAAGTCTACAATTTCACATATATACATTCTTGTATTGTTATGTATAAAAATATATATATACATATATCCACCAAGATGGAAATGAAATAGTTACACCCTGTTTGGCTGTAAACATACAACTTTTTTCAAGAATCACAGCTGCACACTCATATCAGTTTTTATATACTAGTAAAGCACCACTTTTTACTGGCTCTGTTTGCATGCTTGTCCTTCTTCGTGAAGTTGAGAAGCAGACGGAGGCTCTCGGATGGGAGTGTTAGACGATTCCTCTTCATCCGTCACAAAACGGACAACGACGACTGTGATATTATCAGCGCTGCCCCTCTCATGTGCTTCCTGCAGCAGCCTTCTTGCTGCTTCTTCTGGTTCTGGGATTGGCTTAATCATAGACACAGCTTCCTGGGAAACATCAAATTTCACTAACATTCTAGGATTGGAGGGCATACAAGATTTGCATTAAAACGAAAGACAAAGATGACGCACCTCATTTGTTACTACGTCCCAAAGTCCATCACTTGCAAGGATGAGAAACTCGAGGGTGCCATCGACTTTTTCCTCCTGTGTTTAAACACCAAGAAATTTCTCATGATGATGCGGTAATTTCGTATGGTTCCCTAACACGGTTTCTGATAAACAAGTCCTGGAACTTACCTGAATTTCTGGATCAGAAACCACGTACCGCTTCAGCAGTTTATCACCAAATGCACGAGATACAGCAAGCACTCCACCGACTCTCCAAGTTCCTGTGAAGAATGATCCAACGACAAGTAAACAAGAAAATCATCCCTCCCACAAAACATCAAAGACAAAAAGATTACACATGGATTCATTTTACCTGCCCACATCACAAAACCTCCAGCATTCTCAATTCTCTGTCTCTCATCTGAATGATTTGGTTTGTGATCTCGAGAGACGGCAATAGCTGCAAGACACAATAGAACCATACAATCCAATGAGATAACAATTTTTCTAGAACGAAGTCTCAGCGATCAAATGTTCGATCAAGAACAGTTCTTGCAAATGCGTGCAGCATCTGAAAAGACTGATACAACTCAAACAACATACTGGAATGAGATTGGTCGAAAGCAAACGTTTTGAAATCTTACCATCACCACCCCTGCAAATAACAGCTCTTGAGTCCCCAACATTTGCGACCAATAAACGGTCACCGAGAAGGATAGCAGTGGAAGCAGTCGACCCGGCATCCTTGTTCTGATTGCTTTCGTTCTTCAGGAATTCTGAGTCTGTATGGCTGAATGTATCAACTGAAAGGACCACGACAGTTAGAAGGAGAATCGTAGGTCGAAAAGCAAGTTGAACAATGCAACGAGAGTACATCAAACTAGGCATCACAAGGGACATACCTATAGCTGATTTGATATCAGAAAGAAACTTAGGGTGCCTGACCAGATTACTGAAAAGGTTTTTTAACATATTCTGCAGCTTGAGCTCCACCATGACCTGAGACATTTAAGGCAAGAAACATAATACGGAATCGCTGCTAATATAGCCTAATGTCTTATACCAGATAAAAGCATGGAAAACCAGAAATGTCTGGCATAATACAATAAAAGATAATCTTAAGAAACCTTATAAAAGTTGGTATGTAAAGAACAAAAGATCTGTTTATTTTTCGACTCTGTGAATACTTGTGTGTGTGTGTGTGTGTGAGAGAGAGAGAGAGAGAGACCATCAAAGACTCCAAAGAGACCAACCATCTCTCCATCTACACCATCAATCCTCGTATCATAGTAATCCTCCATCGAAGACCTTTTACCCTGAGAACTTGCATATCCATAGGTGAACTTTCCATTCTGACTGCATGGAGGTAATTATGCACACTAGAAATTAGAGCATATCACATACAATTTTTTCTTTATAATACAACAAAGATCAGAAGTAACATAAGTAAGAGAAAAAAGGGGACCAAACTCCAAGTCCGAAGATGTTTAAGATGGTTAGAATCAAATTATCCATTTCCTACACTTAAACACCATTACCACAATAAGGGTGACTTTTCTTAAGGTTATGAATTTCAGACACTATTTGACCACATAAGATAACCAAAGATGTGTTCTTTTACAAAAAAGAGAAAAACGAAAATTAACAACTAAACTACCAGATCACCTTCAGGTGAGGCAACAAGGCAAGAAAATATACTGGAATGAAGGCATTAATAAAGGACAAGAAATCGACCATAGAAAGCACTATTTTTCGTTATTTTTACTTCAAGTTTTACGTGTATTGATCATCACAGAAACTGACCTGATGAGAGGTTCTTATCTTAGACAGCGATCAGATTCTACTTTGCTGGACATGATTTTATTTATTTTTTATTTTTTTCGAATTAAATAAGCTTGCATGGAACGTTTCTCCTCGATATTGAACTTTTGGTACCTAATCTAGGATGAAAACCAAACCAGACATTTGGATGTGCAAATTCAGATTCCTCGAATGGAGAATGCTAAACAATAGTTTCTATCAAAACGCGATTATTGTATGCATGACTGAACAAACAACAGACTTGCGAAGCGTTTTGAATCATGAAGATATGGTAATCAAAGGTGTCCACATGTGGATTACGACAAAAATAGTCCACGCTTGAACTCCAGTAATTCTCTAATAATTGAAGCAAAACCTATTTCTTTTTTAGATTTATGTATCAACAGTCAGCCCAACAGAACATCACAATTTTTTATTCTTGACCAACCAATGATATTAATCCCACACATACTCCAAAAGATCAAGCCACAAACCAATCGCACCTGCCTAACAGGAAATCAAGACTGATGATCAAGTTATTCACCACATAGACTGTGGAAATACATAATTTTGTACACAGCAAATGAAGCATATTCACATAACAGCAACCGCAGAATCAATCAAAACAACTTGATAATTAAATAAAAACTATATGCATCTTGTGGAGTTGCAGCTTCGATATGAAAACAGCCAAGCAGAAAGAGAGAAAAGAAGCATGAAAACGTCGAGTTAGGCTTAGCATTTTTCGTTTAGTTCCTTCTTTACTCATTAACATTGATTCTACGCATTGATAATAAAAGGCGGCTGTAAGCTAATCAAGAAACCTCATTGTCAGTCACATAACATAAACAACACATTCGATGAAACAAGCAACACAAACAAATATCTTAACTTACAATGCATAGACTACATGCTCAAGAGGGAGAAAGAGAAGAAAACATGAAACAAGATGTTTAAACATATCCCTACAGCAAAACAGGGGGCTAGAGGATCACCTAAGGCCACCACCGCTGACCGGCCCATCGACACGGACATGGCTCGGAGATTGTGGCCACACCAAATTCAGAAAACCCATCTCACCAATCTGTCCCGAATTCTTTATTGTAAATATGGCTCAGTTTCTGACCTTTTTCCTAATCAATAAAATAAAAATACCACCCTATTCTCCTCTTTTTCTTTGTTAAGAAATCTTCATAACCCAAAATGGGAATATGTTTATTGTTCAAAGAAGTGGTGAATAATACACCATCACAACCATCTGAGGAACCCTCAATTTCCAATCACGGAGTTCTCCAATCCAACCTGCCAATATCCAAAAACACATCAAAAACCAAAAAAAGAAAAAGACAAGAAAAGGAGGAAAACACATCAAACTTCAAGAATAGACCTAATTTACATGTGGATACATAATCATCCTTATAAATGAAATCTAATAACCACCTTGATTTTCTCCTGTTCCAACGGAACAACCCATTACTGATATCACAATATAATTAGGAAAAAGAAAAAAGAAAAAAGAAAAAAAAGCAAGTTCTCGTACTCTGGTCTGTGTGTGTGTGTGTGCATGTCTACCTTGTTATTAACATCATGAATCATTACAAAAGTCTAAGCTTTTTCTTATAATTTTCCATCTTGGCTTCAAAATCCAACCTTGATCACAACATAAATTCAAGAAACTTCCATTTCATTTTCAGTCATCCAAGAAACAAGTTAAAGAATGCATGAAGATACATATATACACACACACACACATATGTATTATGAAAAGACAAGTGGAAGATAGAGATGGATATGGGGAGACCTCAAGGAAGGACCAGATGAAGAGAAGGCCATGGGAGAGAGAGAGAAACTTGCAAGGGAGAAGAAAATGGAAAAAAGAGAAGATGGAGAAAGAAAGGGGAAAAAGAGATTTATAATAATAATAGCAAACTATTGGAGTAGTAGTTTCAATCAAAGAAATAGCTTTGCATCAACCCATCAACAACAATTACCGAACTTTTTATTTTTCGCATTTTCTTGCTATTTTTTTGGGGTAAACAGTTAATTTTAGAGGGCTAATTTCCATTTGCTCCATCAACCAAATGAATTTGATCACATCGATAATTACATTTCCCTTTTATAAAATTTGGTAAAATTATACATAACTTTCATATGGTGAGAAAAAATTTACATTTGGTATATCTGAACTTTGCTTCAATCTAACAAATAAGTTCATCCGTTAGTTAAAATTCACAAAATTTCCTGATGTTAACAAAAAAGATTAAATGAAGTTAATATTTATTCTTATAGCAGCGAAGACGTATTAGAGTAATTTGATAAAAAAAAAAATTATATTACCTGTAATAAGTCAATTCAAATTACTATAATTTTTTTATTTATATTTATTGTTAATATCAACAAATTCAGTGAATTTTGACTAATGAAATAACTTCTTAGTTAAACAGAAGTAAACTTTAAGGGTGCTAAATATAATTTTACAAAAAAAGAGAATTATGATACTTATTATTGTCCTAAAGTTATAATCCCTAAAATTTTAGCAGTTAACGATAACTACAAAATAAAATTGGATCAGCTATCCAGTACACACACGGTGACATTACCAAAGCTTTCAGACACTTCCGAAAATTATAAGCATTGTGAACAAAGAATGCGACAGGGCATTAGATAGTTGAAAACTAATTTAAAACGTATCTCCAGCAGCAGTTGGCAGTTGTGGCGGCCCCTCCCACCACCTTATTACCACCGTACTTATCACATCATGACATGATCTATACCTACACCACCGATCTCATCATCTTCCAACTGCAGGGGAGAAGACATTCGGAAAAGGTAGGATTTTCTTTCATTTTATTAGTAAATTGTCAGAAAACGAAGGATCGCCATGAATATTTGATTCAAGCTGTGAATATCATTTTTCTTTCACATCATCCTTCCTAGGAATCCAAATTTTTGTGGAACATTTGGATTTAAACCATGATCATACTATCAAAAATTAAACCCAACATTTCAACTCTATCGACCTAGAAAATAGATCAAAATCACTCATTATGACTTCTGGTCACATTCGATAGAGGGGTTACACTTGGTCTCGTAGTTTATGAGTTTAACACATTTAGTTCTATAACACACGAAAAAATGCTACAATCTTTTGTTTTACAAAATCAAATGTACCGCAAATTTTTATCCTGTGAGATAAAAATGCTACAATAAGACTAAATTTGTTAAGCTTGTAAACTGTGAGACCAAGAGTGCAGAACATTCTATCATGTGGGACCAAAATTGCAATTTTATATATATATAAAAAAAAGAATAATTAATGAGAGAGAGGGAGAGATAGTGATGCTATAAATTTTGAGGGTGGTTGTTGGCTACATTACGAATTATCTTTGATATACAAATCCACAAGGTATCGGGCAGTTTGTGGCGACAGTGTGCAAACAGTGCTGATACTACATCAAATGCAAACTTTTGAAACTCAGGTTTTAATGCTAGCCGGATGGTCATGGCTGTCCATGCATCTGGTGCTAACATCACTGCTTCTCTAAGAGATTGAACCCCGTTAACCACTCTCGATAGCATAGCCTCGCCCTGCAGTCAACACACATCACAATAATCAGTTTACAGAAATGAGCAGGAACCATTAATTTTTAAAGCACACGGGCATACGAATTACACTGTGTGCACAATTACAAAACACAAATGTGCGCACACACAGCATTGGTCTTACAAAAACATTAACAGGCCATCTGTGTTCTATTAGTATGATAATCCCAACAAGCGACCAGGATATGCCTATGTATATGCGGCGTTGATATTTAGCTTCCTAGTCATAAAATACATACTAATATGGAGATCAGACATTTTATGCTAGGTTAAAAAGGTTCAATTTCATTGAAAATTACCGCCCTTCTGCCAACCCTGTGCTTTCCAGAGACCCAGGGTCACTGATTCTCAACTTTCCCCTAACGACTCATTAAGATGGGGAATCTGTGTCATTCCCACAAATGACAAAGTTACTCAACATTGTATCCAACAAACACTGATTGCATCCGAATCACCAATTCAGTCTTAAAATAAAGAAAGTCATAAATAAAGCTTCTCAAAACAAGATGCCTAAAAAGTTGATAGAATTTAGGACATAAAACTACTAAAGTCCTTATGAATTTCTTAGAACGTTTTATATGAAGACAAACCTCGGATTCCGGCTTTGCTCCTTCAACTTTTTCATCAGAAAAGCAAGAAACTACTTCCTGTTCAAGAAAAGTATCAGCCGCCTTAAGTATGTCCCTGATAAGGAAAACCCGGACCCTAGAACCTTTCCTGGATAGAATGAATTGGAAAAGATCCTCGGTAGCAGCTACAACAGCACGCATATTGAACGACTTCCATCCTAGTGGATTTGAATCTTCTTGAGGTTCCGAAGAAGTCTCATTAGTTCCAGAAGCTTGTTCAGATATTGCTACTATCTGAAAGCGAAACAACATAGGCAAACAGTTAAAGTGTTGGCAAAACTTGACATATAAATTCAGCATTAGAGGATATGTTTAAAAACCAAATAACAAGCTTTATACCCCAAGACAAGCAAGGCAAAAGACACCCTAATGGCAAGAAAACTGTAGAGATCACAACATACAATAAATTGAGGAAGTAGACTGACATTGGTCTTATAAATGACATTTCATTAAGCATTAATAATCCTTCTGCACAGCTTTTCGACTGCTTAACATGTATCCAAGCTTTTAACTATTCTGAACAAGGGAATCAAGATGGGTGTAGTCAAACTATCCTTACAATTTAAAAGAGCAACTATCCAGAAAGATAAAATTTAGCGCAAGTTTAAAACCATCAAATGACATAACTGGAACTACACTCCTTATCTCCATATATGAGATGTTTTTTTGGTAACTAGCAACTTTCTTTTCTCTTAATGGACAAATTATCTGGTAGTAAAGGGTATATATATATGTCACAAGGACTGACATGCAAAAAGGACACTTCAGATGGCACTAAAATGCAAGACCAAAGCATCAAATACTAACCCTTCATTGTCGGGGCAAATCTATTTGGGTTCAGCTCTACTTTACAATGAAAATTCACCATCTCTACCTCAATTGCTTTGGGGAATTCCAAGTCAAGGATTAACAAGAATGGTACCGGCTGCCACATCTTTCATGTATTTTCAAACCTAAACACTCTACAGCCTGGTCTTTGAAATTATAAAGAGCCTTGGAGGAATGTGAGAAAGAGAGAAGAAATGTAGAATACCAACCAGTTTTTCTAGCCGATTCCATCTTATAGAGCCATCATTCCGGATCAGAAGTTGCCCCAAGATTTTCCTCATATCAGGGCTTGGGTCCATCAACAGCCTACCGATGACGAAAGGATATGCACTCTCAACCACTTTGAAATCAGGATCCAAGATCTTTGCTGTTCCTTCAAGTGATCCGAGGGCTCTTATCACCAGGGCATAATCCGGAGGAAGAGAAAAATTGAATTCATACATAACGTCATATAACTGGTTCATTATACCCTGAACGCAGAGGAATATAACAAAAAAGTTCAGGTAGGATATTGACTGAGGCCAAGTAGACCATTAGAGTGGAATCAACAACACAAAGTTTGATCTGCAAAGCACTTCCATGTCATACTTCTCAAACCTTTTATGGATAGATAGTTTCTGACCTGGAAATCTTGAGACAATCTTGTTCCATCGCCAAAGGATGCTTGCAAAGCATCTGACACAGACTGTATGTCAACACCTTCAGGTATAAATCCCAGAGACAGGAAGTCATTTGCCAACCCTAGAGAGTCCCGATTGACAAAGTGCACCAGCTGGTCCAGAGCATCATCCAAAATGAGTAAAACACAAAATATCATATGTGGGAAAGGTTGGCCTTGTTTTGTTTCACTTTGAAAAGTCCATTTTCAATCATTTACTATTTCAAATCGTGAGATCATGGTCTGCCTTTTTTTTGTAGGATTGGACCATAAATTCCAGAGTCCCATCTATCATTTTTTTTTTTTACTACAAAAAGACTCGCATACCATCATGCCTTTTCGTACAAAAAAATTATCACCAAAACATCCTAAGTCCAAACACTCTTGCATTCTATCACATCTTTTCGTACCAAAAACTTTCACCAAAAAAATATTAAATAAAAAATAATAATAAATATAATAATAATAACAATAATAATTAACACATTTTCATCCTATCATGTCATTTTGTACAAAAACCCATAAAACATACTAATCCAAATATACTTTCATTTCTCACAAAATCCGATACAAAAGTAAAACTCACTTCGAAATATTGGAACTTGAAATTTAGAATGAAACCAAACAACATTTAGAATTTGCTCACCACTCTAATAAGTCCCACACGATAGTGGCGTGGAATATCACCCATCATTCCAAAGTCAAAATAAGCAAGGGAGCCATCCTCAGTGGCAACAAGATTTCCAGGATGTGGATCAGCATGGAAAAATCCCACCTCCAGTAATTGCCTCAAAGAGCAATATAAACCCTAATTGTAACAATAACAAAAGCATAATATGGCAACAAAATCGGCAGAAGGATCCAACAGTAAATGTAGGCTGGAGCATAGAGCAAGAAGCAATATCAGACACATTAGTTGCAAAAGAAAGAGCACTAGTTAATGGCCCTGCCTCTTTTATTACCTCATCAATCAGTTGCTTCCGGTTTAAAGAAGCCTCTGATAGTCGAATTTTATCTGTAAGTTTGATTCCATCTAGCCATTCCATTGTGAGCACACCTTTGCGGGTTAGATTCCAGTATATCTTGGGAACTTTGACACCACCAACTTTCCGAGGTGCTGTAGTCTTATCTTTTGAGTATGCTTCCATATTACATGAAAACCCAACAGCAAAACTAAAGTAAACTAATTATGAACACCTTACCACAAAGAGAGGATCATGTAAAGAAGTAATGAAAGCCTGTTGCATTTCCAGATAAAATAATCTCTGGAGTGGAGATAGCAGCCAAAACTGAATAAACATATTAGGGATTGAAGTCACATTAATTGATAACAGGTAGTAATATGAGATTCTTCCTTGCTTTCTGTGGTGATGCAACAGCTTCAGTCAGACAACTAAGTCTCTCTGTCTAGATTTGGAGGAAAAACATTATCCATGAGAGTATGATAAAGTAGTTTTAGCAAACTTATGTTTGAGAAACCCTCTCTACTTTAGTTCTCCTGTCTGATAATGACTTGGATACATCAACAGTGGTCTTCAATCCTATCTGAGAAGCTTCCCAATGTAGGATCAAAGCTGAGAATTATCGAGCTTGCATGAGAGGCCACATTGAATCATACGCTCTTTGTCTTTACAGCCTTCACAACTCTGATTTGACTTTTTCTATGGTGACTAGACAATCAAATTGTCGGGCTGCTTCAATATCTTTCTTTATTATGTGTATTGCAATATGAAATCTCTATGCCACATCACATGCAAGGAAGGTGGAACTTCTCCCCCCCAATGGGTTAACAATACACCACCAAATAAGAAACCAAAGATTCAATTGTCTGAAATTTGGAAAAACTTACAGGAGCGGCAGCCATAGAGAGCAGCAAAGCGCTCAGCATTTTGACCCTCCAGGATGTAGTCAATCTCCTCGAACATATGTCTCACCTGTCCATTCAAGCAAAAGCTTAAGTCATTACAAAATGTGATAAATTATGAAGTACTATGAAGTGGACCAACTGGAAGAAACTCCCCCAAGGTCACAGGATGTACAAGACTCAACAATATACTGGCATCCAATAACCAATCAGTTAGAGAAAAGAATCTGCATCTTACAGCTGTCAACAAGCATGAATTAATGATATACTAATTTCATGAAATCTCTACTGGACGAGGACAATGCAAATTAAGGTGCATGTGATTCTTTCTTAGAGCATATGTGAAATACTAAAGGGCAATCACATTGGAGACCATAACATGAGGCTCACCATCTCATTTACTGCTACTAACAGATCCTTACGTGCTTTGGCGAATCGCTTCAGCTGGCCTCCAATCATATTAAATAACAGGGCATCAAGGGTCAATGCGTAGGACATTCCAGGCCTCTGAACTTTGACAGCTACCAGCTCTCCAGAATGCAGGTGAGCTGCAAAACTTGAAGCAGCAAACAAACATTTAGTTGAATTTGCTACACTGCTAATTCACCCCAGATAGGCCCATGCCAAAAGGGCCTCTTACTCTTCCCCCCACCCCACCCTAGGACACGTAAACAAAGAAATACCCACCAACATAGACTGACTTGTGCTGCACATAAGTGCTATAAATTTGCAATACAAATCTCGGTTTTCTGACCTTGTAGACTTGGCCCAGTGACGCTGCAGCAATAGGCTCATCGCTAATATCAGCAAATATCTCTGCTATAGGCATCCCCAACTGGGACTCAATGGATTTAATTGCAATATCTGTTGAAAATGGAGGTATACGGTCCTGGCATTGATACAACAACTTCAGTTGTAATATTCAAAGCACTAGGAGAAAAGCATTCACCAGGTTTAATCTAATTGAGGAAATTTCTTAGCCTGAACATATTAAAAAAATAAATAAATAACAAATTGGAAGAGCAAGCAAACCTGTAATTTAGCAAGTTCTTGACAATACACGGCTGGCAGTATGTCTGGTCTTGTGCTCAAAGCTTGTCCAAGCTGTGAATCAGAAAAGTAGTAAGTTAAACTAATGCCTCTTGATTACGTTTGCCAGCTCCACAATCCTGATAGGTCTCATGTGCATTACTTAATGGTCAAAGCACAACAAGGAACAGCAAAAACCACCAAAACAATATGCCTTCATTCAGTAAAACTGCCAACCTCATAGAAACCATTAATTCAGATCATGAAAGATAACTTACCTTGACATAAAAAGGCCCCAATTGAATAAGAGTTTCACGAAACTGCAACATGTTAAAGCACATTATGCAATTGTGAGATAAATACAAGCAATAAAAAACAGTAACGAAAAAAAAAAAAAATAGAGACTGAATTTGGTCCAAGATCTATCCATTTTGTACTTCTACTAAATATCTCATCTTCAATACAAGCCTTTTCACCCTAACTAGGTTAAAAAATAACCTATTGGTGCACAGTTATTTGACTTACTAGATAAAAATAAACTCATATGCATGACATAAGACAAAATACATCAAGTAGGACATAGCCACTAAATCCATACCAAATCAACTTCAGCCACTTATCATAGCATGGTACCTTTTAATATTCTCCACTGTACAACTCGTATATCCTACGTTCAAAATTAGTAGTTTATGTTTTTTCTGGAATTTGTCAAGCCATGAAATAACCATTTCAAAAACATACTCCATTTTGAACTTGTCCTTGGACTAAGTGGGTAAGTTGCTGAACTCAGGACACATTTCAGAGAGTGAATTTACAACATTCTACTAGCTAGGGATGCTATAACTGACCTTAATAGAACGTTTTTTTATATCATGAACGAAGAGGCGCCAAATGGTTAGCTTCAACACATGGAATGAAATAATTGCAGCTCTATACAAAGCCAGGAACGGCCCAAAACGGTATAATACGGAAACACTTCTTGAACCAAGCGCACGTCCAAATTGACTTTCAAGTGACTCTTTCCTCAGCTTTGCATACTCAGCTGAAGGTCTTTCACCATGAACGCTGGAGTAGCCACTAGAGAAACTGCAAGTTCAACAAGACGAGAAAGAGATTAAAGAGGAATATCTAGTTTGTATAAAGATAAAAATGATTGCAACACCTGAAATAACGCAGCCTCAGTAAATGATGGTAATCATATAACATTTATGATTTCTGAGTACCATCTTTTATATATTCTTAAAAGCAATCAACAGATATGTATTAGTAGTTATTCCCAGAGTACTATAGATTTTATAAAAAGGAAACAGAATTGTAAAATGGATTATCAATCAAACACAGCCGGAGTCACCCAACAAGACCAGAGCCGCCACAAAATATCGGACAGATAAACACTCTAAAGAACAAACAGTACTCAGTACCATCATCAATCATCAGTCAGTAAATTCTATTCTCAATATGAAAATGCAATAATATAACACTTCAACTAAGCAAAGTAGTCTCACAATTTTGGTTGCAAGAACCGCGACAAAACAACATCATCATGCACTGTTCTGATAAGATTTTTGGGTCCTCCCAGTAGCATCAGCCTCCACCGGATGGCCTCCGCATAATTTCCATTCCACAAAACTGCAAACGTTCCAACAAATACATAAGAGACACAGAAACACTAACCAAACGGGATCACAACATCGAGACAGTAAAATCTAGGGAAAATGCCTCTCAATCACATTAATCACAAATCATTAGAAAACACTGAACCAACACTAAACTACACACAACAAATGGGAAAAAGAGAGAGAGAGAATAAATTAACCACGCTCTAACACAAAGAGGAAATTACTCGTGGAGCGAACAGGGAGAAGCTGGCGTTTGAGACAAGCGGCCACGCTCTTCATGGGAACAGAAGATGGAAAAAATTCGGGGGCACCTATGAATTCTGATGCAATCCCATTTGATGGGTATGCAATATGTTTGTGAAAATGCGTGTATGGAGATTCCAGAAATGTTTTCGTTTATTAAGCAGTCCCTTCAGGTTGAAAGCGGTGATGATGAAGCCCGCTGTGCGCTGTGGGTGTGGGCGTGGGTGTATAATATAGCTGCATTTTCTTGAATTGGAATGCGGCAGAAAACTGAAGCGCCCAAAGGCGAAGGAAAACAAGAGCTGCTAAGCTTAAAAGAGTGACATTTTGGAGTTGGTGACACCTACGAATAACCTCGAACAGATCAACCCTCACAATTTTATACCCAATTCCTTGCTCTTTATATTAGATTCGAGGTTATGACAAGTTTGAGATTTCATCAATATGGTTGGGTTTATGAGTTTGGACTTTATCCAATGTGAGTATTTATACGTTTGTCTCTTTTTTTTTTTTGAGCTATTGCAAATTTATTTATAGTTATATTAATGCATTATGGGATAATTACACTCAATTCTCCTAAAATTTAGTGTAATTATATATAAACTTTTTATAATTTGAGAAATTACATCTAACACCTTCCAGATTTGTTTCCGTCTAACAAATTAATTCATTCGTTAGTCAAAATTCACCCGAGTTTGCTGATATTAACAAAATAATTGAAACAAAAATCTATATTTACCCCTAATTGATTTATTATTGACTTATTGGAGGTCAAATAAATATTTTATGATCAAATTATCCTCATACGTCTTCACGTGTAATGCATATAAGAAGGTGTATTTTTACCTTTATAAGTGTAGTTTAGTTTGGAAAAAAAATTGTTTGACATACAATAAGACAATAATAAGTCAATCGATGATATATATAAATTTTCATTCAGTTTTTCTGTTAGTATCAATAAACTTAATGGATTTTGACTAACGAGTGGACTAATTTATTACACTGAAGCAGACTCCAGGGGTATTAGATATAATTTTCCAAACCACAAGGGGTCTACGTGTAATTACATCAAATATCAGGGGAGTGGAATATAATTATTCCATACATTATTGAATTTATAATTGTTGTAATTTTTTTATTATTATTGAAAGCAATTGACTCTGTTTGATTTTACTTTTTAAATGTATATATATATATATATATATATATATAGGTAAAGAGTAAAAGATAAAATATGGACGTATTTTTAATATGTTTAATTTTGTGTTTTGTATTTGTGTAAGATGAAAAAAATAAATTATATTAAATTATATATTTATAAAGATGTGTATAAATATTTAAGATATTTTTCGAGTGTTCGTGCAAGAAAATTTTCTCATAATCTTAGAATGTAATTTAAGACAACAATTTAATATAAGTTTTTTTGAATTATTATAAATTATGTGGTACAATAATCAAATTCAGATTTAAATCACGTGCAAATCACGTGAGTTCATTTTAGTGGGGACATGGACAATTTTGCCCCTATTTGGTTGCCTGAAAATGAAGTTTATTCGTCTCTTGTGATTGGGGAGGATCTGCCAAACTACTAATTTATAAAGGTACAAAATGTGGGGTTTCTATTTATGTAGGGCTTGAATTAGTAATTTCTTTGTTTGTGGGGGTGCAAAGTGCAATTACCTCAAATAAAAAACGTCCTCCAAACACACAACAGAGACAAAAGAAGAAGGGTTTAAGACTGTATAACTGTAAAATACAAGAGTTGAGCAAACCAAATGGCGAATCCCAAGCAGGCTTCGATTCGGCCATGGTTTCTCGAACTCGTTCCTCTCTTGGTTGTTCTTCTCATTGTCGCTCACGTCCTCGCTTTGGTCTGCATCTAACACCTGAGATCAGAAGAGATTTTTAATCAATTTTGGGCTTCTCGTGTTAATGTGTATTGTTCTTTTTGCGTCGTGTAGGTTTACTGGATTTACAGATTGGCAACTGATAAGCAGCCACAAAGAAGTAAAAGACACTAGACGAAGGATGCAGTAGAATCGGTTCAATTTGCGAAAATAGGAAGGAGGTACGAGGAATTGGGTGCGGTATTTTGTTTCCACCGTTCGATTATTGCTGCATATTTGTATCTATTTAATTTCTTCTGATTCAGTTTGTGTATTGGTTCTTCAACGTTTTATGTTGTCCTCCACTGATTTGCTGCGTGCTTTTCTTAAGCTGAGCTGGGATTTCCCATAGTTTGATTATCGGTTGTTAGAGTTGGATGGTTAGTGAAAGCTGAGCGTTAAAGGGAAAAGAGAAAGAACATCAAATGGGGTATGAATTGAATTCTCTGACCAAATCCAATCATATATTACTTCTGTACATGAATTTGATTATAGCTTGAGTTGGAATATTGTTTTATTGATCTCCTTAATCTGTAGAGCTAGCTTTTGAATAATTGCTTCTACCTTATCTAAGATGTAGAATGTTGTAAAAGCATCTTGGACATTCAGGCTATCTGCCATTGCACTGGGAATTATGGGATAGAATTGTGGAGAGAGTTACAACTGTAAAGCAGCTCAAATTGGCCATGTTTGAAGGCTGTTTAGCTGGTTTTTGGCCGTGTTGACTTGGCTCATTTACTATGTCTTCTCATCATGATCATTGAAACTGGACTAACATTATGATCACCTTTTTATGTCTCAGGCAATTCTTTGCTGATTCATTCATGTTTAGTGAGGTGGCCTGCAAGTTCACTTGGAGGAGGTTGTGTTCAGTCCTTTTCAACGGCTTTGTTTTTGGAGGACTCAAGTGTGGTATATCGATGAATGTAGAACAAAATTTTATCTGTTCTTGGTAGCCGCAATGATTGTAACAGTTCTGTACATGCTAAAAAGACATTCTGCAAAATAGGTTTTGTCATTTGAAATACTTATATTTGAATATGCCAGGAGTTGAGCAAAAGCACTACATATTCTATGTGTACCCCTGTATCCGTAACTGATATTTCAACCTGGTTCCGTCTTAACATGATTTGTTCTTCAGAAAATGTTTACAGCAGATCCCTCCATGAGAAGTGAAAATAAACCTTTTATCTGATGGATGTGAATGAACATGAGAGCTTAAATTTTGTTGCCTCACATATGGATATATTCGTTTCTATGATATCATGGGAATAGGATACTTATCTAGCTTTCAACTCCACTTTTGTTCATGGTGTAGTAAGATCAGTATTTCTGCCATATTTGATCCTACCAAATGCTTTTATCTCATATATACATATATATCAATTTTCTAGACACTCTTTTACTCCTAGAAATTATGATCTTATCAGAGACAAGTACACTGATGTATTCTATATTGGAGTGTGTTTGCACACAACTATTCAATATTTGTGCAGTCCATGGTGAAGCCTGTCTTTCATGGTTATTTTGATGTTTGAGATTTGGCAGTTACATCCATGATGTTTATTCTGTTGGCTGAGGACGGTTTATTTCTATTGGTTCTTACTCTTATGCTTGACTTCACAATAATGAATGCACTGGTCACCATTAGGCCTGATAAACCTTCTTTGCCGTGTAATTAGGTCGCTGCTGGGATAACTAGAAACTGCTGTTTGAAAATGACTGTTGGAGAAGATTGTCATTTGTTCACTCAGCTGCATCATTCGTAGACTTGAGAATGTAATGAGACATCCATTTGTGGTTCAGATGACTTGCACTTAGAAGTGTTGAGGATAATAGGTGTTCGGCTTCATCACAGCTTTGATAGTGTGTTTGATGGTGTCATGGTTGTGATGATATGTGTGGTGAACTGACTTAGATTGGTAGGCAGGAAAGATCTACTCATTTAAAATTGGGCTGTGACCAAGGATGAACTATTATCTGGCTGTCGGGATTTAGTTCCTCTTTGTCCCTCTAAAAAAAAGTCTTTACAGGCAGAAGATCTTAAGAGAGTGGAGATCTCACAGAGTCGGGTCCGGTATTGGAAAATATATTAGCAAGTTCTAGAAAAACTTCTCCAAGTTTTCTGAGGGAGAAGGCCCTTCAAACATTGGACGGATAATATTAAATCGAGACTCAGATGACTTAGGTACGCAATTACTTAATGGTAACAGAATTCTAAAAGGAAGTAAAGAGGGTAATGGGAGAAGACTTGAGATAATCCTTGGATGCTCATTGATTGAAAGCCAGCCTGAATTCTGTTCTCAGGCAGGTCTATGTTGTGTGTGGTTTTCTTCCCTTTTAGTGACAGATCCTTATATTTATCTTAGGTTTGTTCTTTGTAACATTGAAACTCTTTACTTGTAACGACAAGAATTCAGAAAAAATGGAGGGATGAAAAAGAAGACTGGTTATGTGTTGTACTTGAACCTGAAGTTGGTAATCTTGGACCTACAAATCAGGTTGGTTTTTATTACCATAACTGACACGATAGTTAAATATGTATACTACAATTGAATGTTTTGCTTTGTGCACTGTATGCACATATGAGTGTCACATAGCCCTTATTTTATGTGTATATAATCTAACTATTTAATGTATTAAACACTGAGTACAGTGTCAACAAGATCCTTATATAATATTAATATTCAGAAACCTAGACTTGAACAGGTGTCAATAGTTTAACTTGAAAAATAGTTTTAGTAAATATGGTTGTGATCCGACCTGAATCCGCGACCCCTAGAGAATGCAACGAGCAATGTTATCAGATCGAGGTGTTATGAGATCTCTCGGACAGTGAGATGGAGCCCTGAGAAAGAGAACAAAAACGTGAAGCTCGTCGGGTGCGTCCCCGACTAGGACCCTCCGACACTCAAGTTAGATCGTGTTCGAGATAGAATGGTTCGATCAAGTTTTAATAAATGCGGTTGGTTGCAATAAATATTAACGTACCTTTAATACTTCATATTTATGGTATTTATAGGCCCAATTGTACTGTGGCAAGTGGGTCACGTGTGAAAATCTTGGGTTTTCATCTGTCTTGATCGTGCAATGCAGCCTCCCGCGGGTTATCGTACCCGGGTCGGGTTATTGTGACCCGCCCAAGCAAAAACACACGGATCCTCTTGGTTTTCCTGTGTGTTTGCCCTCTGTTAAGGGTGTTTTTGGTCCTCTTGTTCTAAGATGAGATAATACCCCCATCAGGTTGGTAGAGACAAAATAACTTATAAGGGAAAGGAAATGTTCTCGTCGCGCTTGGCCAACTTATAGTCTTTTTGTTTCAGTGAAAAATAGGTTTTGTAAGTTTTGTGTGAAATAAAAATATATTTAGTTAATTAATGATATTAGATTATGATATTAAATTGATATTTTTTAAATACGTATAAATAGATTTTTTTTTAATTACTATTACAAACTAAAAACTGAAAAAGAAATAGGCTGTTAGGATCATGAAGAAATGCTGGGTTTCTTCCGGGGGAACTCACGGATAGAAAAATTGTCACTATGTTTGGTTTTGTTTTCGACTCATTTTTTAGATGGACCAAAACATATTTATTATTTGTCTTATTTTCTTACACATTAATTGTGTGTTTTTATGTCTTTGAGTTTTCTAAATATAACATACACACACACACATATATATATATATAATATGAAAGATATATAATTTGATAATGAACAATAATTTTTGTCTACTAAAAACACAATACAATATTTTTATATATATTAATAATATATAAAATACATGATTTGACAATGAATAGTGAATTTTGTCTCCCAAAATACAATATCAAACATACAATATTATTTTAAATTATCTCTAAAAATAAATTCAAATATATACACTATCTCTAACACATATCTATCTCCACAAAACACTTCAAGAACGAATCCAAACACTATGTGTGTTTCTTGAGGAATATGGTATAGAACAATTAAAGGGATGCAACATAACTTGGTTATGCATTTTGGGCATAAAATATCACGGGTTCAAATTCCATAATCTATATTTATTATTGCTCGTAACGAGAAATCATTATGGAGGGATTAAGTTGGTACATTACCTTGTTAGAATGTCAAATAATAGAAAACAAAGTGTAAAAATTAAAAATACTAGATTCCGAATAATTTCCCCTTATCATTTATTAACAATTATAAGGGGAAATTATTTGCGATGTGATTGATTATTTATTTGAAATTATGCATTAAGTACATATTATTCATATGATAATACATGTAGCACGTGTTTATGGGGCAAAAATCTCCAAAACTTCCGATGAAACAATCATAAAGAACAGATCAATGAAAGTCTAACAGTTTTACTAATTATATTAAATTAGTTGGACTTTATTAATAAATTTTAAACACTAGAAAGATATTTGCGAGAATGAAGATGGTAACTGTAATTAATAATTTTCTTAATTAAGAGAATATTGCATAGTAAGTACAATCTGCACGCACATTTGTAATTGAAACTAGTTGATGAGGCACACGCATTGAGTGTGCGTATTTAGTCCAAAGAAAATGAGTTGTTTTGTAATTATTAAGAATCGAGGGGCAAATGTATAAATTTTTCGGGCCTCTCCTCATTTAACCGAGAAACCCATTGCCCCACCCGCTCGCGCGCTCTCTCTCTCCAGATTGGCCTGTTACCTCACGGTTGAGGTTCATATAGCCGTCGGAGAGAGAGAGAAAATCTACAAATACAAAAAATGTGCCCCACAAAACACAAGCAGAAGCACCATTACTCCGCCGCCGCTGTCGCCATTGAAGACTGGAGAGAAGAAGTAATCAACGGCGGATCCTTGAAACATGTGGACCTCCATACTGGATCCAATGGCTGGGCGTCGCCGCCGGGGGAAATATTCTCCCTTCGTGGACCTGATTACTTGACAGAAAAGGCTAAAATTCCTTCCGGTGATTGGCTTCTCAATCCGGCTGGGGTTGATTGGCTCCGATCCAACGCTAAACTCGATCATGTCCTCGCCCGGCCTGACAACCGCGTCATGAACGCATTGCGCATGTCGAAAAATGCCAAGACATTCCTTGTCGCGATTAATCTCCAGGTCCCAGGCCGCGACCATTACTCTGCGGTGTTTTACTTTTCCAGCAAAATAGACGAGCCGATTAATTCGAATCCTTTGCTCTATCAATTCATCAATGGATCGGATGCCTTTCGCAATAGCCGGCTCAAGCTGGTGAATAATATCGTTAAAGGACCTTGGATTGTGAAAAGGGCGGTGGGGAATTATTCCGCGTGTCTACTGGGCAAGACGTTGAATTGCCACTATCATCGGGGACCAAATTATCTGGAAATTGATGTTGATATTAGCAGCTCTGCCATCGCTAACGCCATTTTGCGGCTGACTTTAGGGTGTACGTCGGCTGTGATTGTAGATATGGGGTTTTTGGTGGAAGCACAAACGGAGGACGAGTTGCCAGAGAAGTTGTTTGGTGCGGTGAGAATTTCCCAAATGGAGCTGAGTTCTGCAACGGTTGTTGATTGCGGCACTCCCTCAAATAAGGTTTTACCGATCAACAGTGGTGGTGAAAGTGAAAATGATGATGATGAATAGTGGAGATTTGATAAGACATATTTTTTTCGTTTTTTAATTGAGGTACGTTTCTGAAATTTCATACTGATGATGACGGCGAAAAGTTGGTGGAATCATTGTGCAAGGAAAATTGATGGGTGTAGATAGTTACTGTTGGCATCAAAGTTGAATTAATTGATTTTTGTTTCCATTTTTCCTCTTTTTTTTTTTGTTTGTTTGTTGGATTTCCACTTTTGGTGGTGAATTTTTTGTATTCTGCTATGTGCTAGTTCATTCATTGCCAGCAGAAGAAGAATCAGTAACCCAACGTATATCTTCGAGTTAAAAGAACTAGAGATGATAATGATTTCTTAATGCAATGTTAGTATTTCATAAATAAAAGCAGTTGTTGATACGGAAAATCTGGCATTTCCTCAAGTTATACAGTGTTTGATATTGATCATTCAGTGGCTGCCTTGACATTGTTGTATTGCGTAGATGTAACCAATGCTTGTAACATGCTTTGGTGTTACTTGCCATTATGTCACGACTTCAAATCTCTTTACAGTAATGGTTCGAAAAAGAAGTCAGCTCTAGGTTGAGGGATTTTAGTTCTATTGACATGCTGTGGCACGGACATTTAGATACAATTTAATTTGGACATGTTACAGTGGGTAATTTCACCTTCTGCCTTTCTTTGGAGCAAACATGTCATTTTGATATGATTGATTATAGAAAAGTTCTGTAGTCTACTGTACCTTTAATTGTGAATTACACAAGAGCAGATGTGTATGATGATTATAGAAAAGTTTTGTTCACCTTGTAACTTTACTTGTTAATTATACAATGACCAGATGTATACGCACCGACATGTATTATGAAGTAAATATTTTTAAAGGGTGTGATTTTTGGGATCAACACATACATTAAAAACACTAAGTCCTAGGACGTGTATTTTACCAAGAAGTGTGGATTATCTAAGTCTTGGTTATGTTGGATACTTGTGGTTCATATTGACGGTTTCTTTGATGCAGTCTCAAGTTTCATATGATCAAATTCAATTGAAATGAAGAAAAAAAGGGAAGAACCAGAGGGATGTGGGTAAAGTTCTTTATAGCATATCATCAATGTATGGGTGGCCAAATAAAGTAAGGGAGTCAAGGATTGTATTATTCTAATTTGTAGTTGTAGTTGGTTGGGTAGAGAGTTTCTGCGTTGGATTCTTGATTCTTCTTTCTTGAGCTGTGACTGCTTTTCTGGTTTTTGGATGTGAGATGTGGGAGATGATAGGGATATTATTGGCTGCATGTGGTTGAAGGTTGTGCACAACTGTATGTATAGGGATATTATTGGTTGCTTTCTTTCTCATAAGCTGTTGATGTTACCAAAAAGGTGTACTTTAATATCTTGTCTAGGAAGTAGGAAGTAGGAAGTACATTTTGGTCAAGAGACTGGCATGAAAGCTCCCTCCTTCAATGTGTACCGACCTTTTTGTTTATTTAGTTTTTCCAGGCATCTCGTCTATATCCTGAGGACCTTGTACGTGTCTTTGTTTATTTCACCTATCTGTTTTTTTTTTTTTATTGAAGTGGAACTGAAACTACTCGTTGGCTGCAGTCCTTTTTGCACTCAGATACAAAGAGAAAGAGGTAATTCCCACTTACCTACTTCTTGGCAACTTAATTAGAAGGTTGGAATCCTTTGCTTTCTGTGTGGTAGAAGAAATCAAGAAAGTAGCCCTACTGTTCCTTAACCCCAAAATTCGTGCTGATTCTATGGTGGTATACTCTTACCTACATTCTTGAATCAAAGAATTTTGAGCTTATTTGTGGGACCTTACCTTAACGGCTAGATTGAAACATTATTGATATTATGATTGAAGAGAGTTCGAACCCATTATTTTGAACTTATTTATGGGACCTCAGTCTTAACCCCTAGATTGAGACATTATTGGTAATAATACTGTCAAGTGCATGTTTATTATATGTTTACCCCATAATTTAGATTTTTTAAGGGCTAAGCTTATGTGAATAATAATGGTTGTCCATATTTTGGGCTACCTTTATCAGCTTAGCCAGATTTATAGTGAATATTGGGCTTGGCCAAGTCAGAAAAGGGAAGAAGGGCCTTTTGCATGATTTGGTCAGTCTTTTTGATTATATAACTCAATCATGCTTCATGGTCAAGAGGAAACGACCCATCTCATCAGATGAATTATGGGATTGATTAACAAATATTGATTTATTAAAAAAATTTAGGCGATTAAAGCACTGTATGTTATACAAATATAAGCAAGTTACTTCTGATATGCTCATCAATGAGCTGTTCTGAAATCTTTGAAATCAATAAAATTCTCTTCATTCTATCCTCATTCATCGAATTTTAACATTCTTCTTGCAAAACGGACACTGGAAGTCCAGTCCTCATATGTTTACTATGGATGGGATTATTTCCTATGGCGAAAAGAGAGGAAGAAAAAAAGAATATGGAATTTCTGATCCGGATGAGGTCAAGAGAATCTGGATCAACATGGTTCAGTAGATGCTATGTCAGATGCACACCATATAGGTGGATGATTGACATGGATTCCATTTTTTAAAATTAAGGGTAATGTGTTAATCATTCACACACTCAATACAAAGGATGGGGTTAGCACTTGTTTAGCGGCCGCAATAAGACTTTGCTTCCATTCTTGGAGCAAGGGGCCATCTTCTGGTATCTTAACTAGTGCATCTCAATTGCAAATTTAATGGCAAAGATCATATATATACCTGAAATGACATCAACTTTGAAGACCATAGTAGTTTTTCCTACTTACAATCATCAACCACAAGCTTGTATATGCTATCACTATACATTTGCCTGCAAGTCTCTTTGCCATTTTAGTTCACATTTTCTTGACTGATCACTTTTCCCCTTCAGGTCTAACTTATTCTTACATTATAAACTAGGTAAGTGAAATGCATGTATCGCTTCTGAGTACCAATTTCTCACATAATTTTACTTACTTACATCCTGCAGAGCCAAATCCTAGGTTCCCTCCACCAACATCATACACCACCCAATGTCTTCTGCTGAGTATTCCCAAAGATGGCCACATCGTCGGCATTGTTATTTCCTGCAAAAGCAAGGCATATGCGTGATGTACTAATGGCCACGAGTATCCCTGATGGAGCCAGATCAACTTTCACATTGCCACCAAACGTGAAAGATATAGCCGGAATGGAAACAGTCGTTAAACCGGTGAAGTCATAGCAAGTGTCCAGTATCGAGTAGGCCGGTGCAGTCTTGTACTTTGCCATCAGCTTCCTGAACGCTGCACTCATTGTGCTGTAGGCCGCGGGCGGGAGCCGTGTTATGACCGTGCCAGAGTCGATTATGCTGCCAGCAGTTGTGAAAACAGATTGGCTGATTGGAAGTTGGCGGCCGCCCACGCTTATCGACAGAATATCAATGAAGTAGAACGATGTTCCCTGTGAGCTAGCAAAGGGGGTGAACTTAACATTTGTTGAAACTCCACTTTTGCTTAGTGTCAAGTGCCCTGTTGAGCTTGAAGTTGATGGGAGGCAGTAGGAGAAGTATTTGCCATACTTCTGTGCAGTTTGGGATATTATTGATAGACTGTTTCTGCCAAGGCCTAGAAGCCCTGCTGTGTTGCCAAACAGCCCTTGGTTGTTTTGGCCACAGCCAAATAGAAAGTTTGGGAACACCTCAGTTGCTGTTATGGTAAGTTTATCCTTGCCAAAGAACCCTACTGAGAACTATATCGTGTTGCACGTTGTGGAGGAGCAGGTGGGGTTGTTGCCTGTGGCGGCTGAGAGCTGAGAGCATTGAGGTGAGTTGCAAGATATATTGGAGTATGACGCCGAGGCAGAAGGGTTGAAAATGGGATCTTGTTGTTGGTAGCATGATCTAGCACACGGTTGGCATTGTGTCCAAGTTAGGTCACTCCCGGTGTCAAATATGAGCGATAGGGTTTTTGTTGGGGTCCCAAGGCCAATTGTCACGATGTAGTTTCCTGAGCCAAGTGACCGGCCTGATTGCACCGGGAGGTTGGCTTTTTTGTCCTTGAGCCTGTTTGAGTTCGAGTTAATGTTCTTGATTTTGTTTGTGTCAGAATTTGGTTTGACTCGAGCTTGAATTGAATCGACTCTAGATTGGTCATGTGAAAGGACCTCACTTAGGGATGGTATAGTGGTGGTGGCATGGTCCTGGTCTTGACCTAGTTGAGAACACGGACCGTGCCGATGAAGAACTTCCAAGGTTGACTGCCTCTTATTGGAACCTGATTCATGTTTTGATCATTTAGGGCAACATACATGAGCATGAAAAAGATGTTTAGACATGAAATGAAATTTGATTAATACCAAGAATCATGTTCATGATGATTAAAGATTCCTTGTACTGTGTCAAGGACTAGATTACTCTTGTCTTGTCCTTCACATGCCTACAACTTTTTCATGCCTAGATCCAATGTTTTAATGAGTTTGAAAGACATTTCTTTCTTTAGAAATAGGTAATTAATTCTTACTTCTTTTTCCCCCCCTGAATTTCATGAAACAATATCCTCAAATATGGCTTACACTGCACCTCAAAATCCTTCAACTACAAGACACACAAACAAAGACACCACATACACTACAAGAGAACCCCACCCCCACCCCACAATCAACTTGTTTATTGTTTCTTCTTCTTGTAATGAAGCAAAGCAAAAAGTTCATTGTCAAAAACAGCTGTGTTGCACTTTAAGAATGTCTCTCACACCAATCCTCTAAAAGAACAGCTACCATCATTGGCACCCAGAAAAGCAAGAATACTCAAACTCATCATCTTGAATATGAAATAAACTTTCCCAAATTCAATGGTTTCATTTTACTTTTTATCTTGGCTACAAAAGGGAATTTCTAGTTCTATATGTTGTGTACGTTTTCGATCATTTTTATCTTTAATGTGTAAAATATTTGAAATTATAGGACTAATTTAACAAAATAGGTCCTTACGTATATGACCAAATTATTATTCCCTATATTTATAGGAAAATTATACTTTTCTCATTTTAAGTGGCCATATTATTTAAAGTAAAATTTTTACTGTGATTTTTTCTGTATTTAACGTTGTCAAGTACTCGAAACTGATTTGCATTCTTAATTTACATGTGATATTATTGTAATTTGCCTTTTTTGAAAAAAAAAAAAAAAGGAAATGATTGAAGGAAATTATTGAGAAGAGAGAGAGAGAGAGAGAGAAGAGTTTTTTTTTGTAAGGGAATAATATATAAAAGCATAAGCTTCTTGTTGAAGAGATGTTGCAATATTTCACACCACTAAAGTAAAATTATCTAAGTCAAAGGAATATATAAATTAAAGACATGTGAAATGACTTTGTTTGAAATGTGTGATATCACATGTTGTCTTTACACACTCTTGTGATCTCATTCAGATAAGACCTCAAGAGATCACCTCTTCATAAATTTCAACAATTTACCAAATTAAAAAAGAAACTACAACCCACCAAATACTTCCTATTTTTCTTTTCTTTACCTCATAATTAAAAAATGTATTAATTAATTATGAGGAATATATATATATATATATATATATATATGAAAAATTAGAAAAAAAATATGAGCAACTCTTGTTATATTACAAATGAACAAATTACCCCTTATGAAAAAAACAAATAACAATTTACCTCCTTGTGTTTTCAAAAATACAACAAGTTACCTCTCTATGTTATTAAAATGAAACAATTTACTTTTTTATATAGCGAAGTAAATTGCTTTATTTTAAAAAGCACGGGCTAAATTGCTACTTTTTTTAAAAAAAAAAAAAAGATAATTTGTTCATTATGGGGGGGGCAAATTGCTATTCACCCATGAAAAATTACTGCAACAGAGTACTGAAGCAACACTCTCATCAGTGATATATAACTTTTTCTAAAATCTAACTCACTCCACCATATATATATGTTATATCATACACTGTCTGGAAAATTCAGACACATAATGAAAAACATGAATGTAATAAAAATAGGTACCTTGAATATGAGTAGTAGCAGCAGTGCAGACAGAAGCTGGGAAGAGAGTGTTGATTTCAAGAGTATGGTAATGGGAGGTGGTGGGTTGAAGATGTTGATGATCATGAGCATCTGCACCAAAGATCAACAGCAACAACATCAACATCAACTTGATGATCATAAGGGAAAAGCTGCTGCAGTGATGATGATGATGATGATGGTTATTCATAGTAGTTGCCATTGATGAGCACTACTCAATCAATCCACTCTCTCTTTTCTTCTTCTGATTATTCTTCTGGATTGTGGGATTCTCCTTCTTGCATGCCAACTATCACCATTCACCATATATATATACATTGACATATAGAGAGAGAAAGAGAGTGAGTTTTTATTTTTTCAAAAGTCCATGTCACCCCCACTATGCCTAATTTATTTCTTTTGCCTTGTATTGGAAATTAAATATACATCTTCCATGTATGTGTATAATTTAAATTTTTTATATTATATTTTGTAATAGATCAACTATTTTTATACAGCAGACAACATTCTACGCATCAGGCGGGGTTCGAATCCATGATTTCTAAGATTATGGAGCCTCAACTTCATCATATGAGTTAGGTCTCGTTGATAAAATAGAATATGTAAAATGAATAGTTGATCAAAATTGATAAAATAGATCAAATTTGAATTTATATGAATAAAAAATAATTGATATAAGTAATTCATGAAAAGATATGTTTATTTATGAAATAAATAAGTTCAAGTAAGAGTGTTTCAATCAATCCTTGTTTTGTCTGTCAAATATAATTTTTCTAAGATTTTGAGTCTAGTATACAAGTATAAATTAAATATAGGTGGAGGAATAATTATATGGCATTTAATTACTTATTGACTGAAAAACTCATTATTAATTGGGAGGGAACTTATTTAATTTATTTATGAAATTTGAGGAAATTGGTGTTATAATTTAGCAAGTGAAAATATGAGTTTAAGGTTCAAATTCTCTAACTAAATATTAATCACTTATTGTTTCTTAAATATATTTTTATTCATGATGGTAATCAGAGTCGAAGCCACTGAATTTTTATTCAGAAAAAACAAAATAGAGTTTCGGATTAAAATTCCGTCAAGATTTGAGTTTATTGTAATTCAGATGAAACGAATACCAAAAGTAGTATAGTAACGAGGTCTTACGTAATAATTATTTATTTATTTTAATTGTAATTGTAATTGTTAGTAAACTATTAAATAATTTTTATTATTTTAATAATTTTTAAATTTCATTTAGAGTATTATTTATAAATAAAATAAAGGTGGGTTGGTGAAGTTCCACATGTAGACAAGAAAGCTTATCAATTTTGTGAGAAAAAAGAGGTTATCATATGATTAATAATTTAATATTCCAACTCAAAAACTCAAGTCATGTGGCCAATTAGTCATCATACAAAACCTAATTCAATTATATATATTATCAAATAATATGACAAAATTGGTACCAATTTTTTTATTAACTTTGAATTTCATAAGCTTATATGCACCCATCCTTTGTACGGTCCTAATTATTTATTTTTTTCCCAATTTGTATTATGGTCATTATTAATGTTATGGCTATAAAGAACAATTATTATTAATTGCAGGAATTTTGCACTAATAATCGATTCCTTTTATATGATAAGTCGATAATAAATTAATAGGAGATTTAAGTGAAATAAAAATATATATTCAGAATTTATAATTGTCAATAGGATTAAAATTAATTTTCTTTATACACTCGACAACACAAAACATCATATTAAGTCAACAGTTGATGTAACATATATACCAATATCACTATATATAAAAGAAGTAGAACAATGTATATCAAAAGAAAGATCTCGTCACGATAGAGTTTTAGGACATCAATCTTTATCGATCAACAACGACATACTTTGATGTAATTAATGAAATATGTCACAATTTAGGCAAACAAAATGAGATATCCATTTTGTATGGCATATTTGAGGCAAAAAAATGAAATGGGGTTTGGTGATCATCATCATTATAAGCTTTCTTAATTAGTAAAGAATAAAGGGATTTTTGTTGTATATTAATTTATATATATTTTTCTTTTTAAATTTTTGGGAAGGTTCTTAAAATAAGGAAGAAGTCAAATAAAGAGTGGAAAAGCAAGACCTTATCACAAGTGAAATTGGGTTAGTGGTACCCTCCAATTTCCAATTTCATAACTTTTTCTTCTTAGTGGAAAACTACCTTCCCTTTTTTATTTATTCTTTTCCTTTGTACAAAATACATAAATATAATTATTATATATATCCATATCCTCTTATGTTTTTCTTATGATAATTCCATAACTTTTTTCCTCCTTAATTAAATCAAACAACATACAATAATTACAAATTTCAGTATGCGATATATCAATATTTTTAAATAAATCAATGAATAAATACAAAATAAATATACTACTATTAAATATAAATATAATATTTTTAACCTCACCACACAGGCAATGACGATTTATATTCCATTCCCACTTATAAGCAGCATGATTGTAGGACAGTAGTGGTTGACTAACGGAAGACTCAAACTCACATCACATTTCTTCCCATTTCCATTTCCTCCAAATTAAAATTCATATCCTATTATCATTCTACACAAATTTTTTTTATGGATTTTAATTAATTTTATGTTAATTTTACGTGATTCATTTTTTTATTAGAAAAAATGTATTATCTCCTTATATTTATTGATGAAATTAGAAATTTTATTTTCGTTTAATTAACAATAAAATTAGAAAAGATTTTAATTTATGTCTATTTCTTGTTCGCGGCATTTAATTATAGTCGAGCTTAGTGATGTAGTTGTGTCGGTGAGTATAGTTTTCATCAGATTGCGTGTATTTGTTAAATTTACTCTTTATTATTACCAACAAAAATTAAAAAAATAATAAGAGTAGAAAGAGGAAAAGAAGGGATTAGCTGTTGCCTTGTCGATCATCACATTATCAATATTGAAATAGTTGAGGGTTTTGTTTTTGTTAAGTGATCATTAGAAATATCTCGATAAATCGAGCAACACATTACATCAATATAACTAAAATTAATTAACAAATTAGCATAATTCATATAAAATGAGACCAATACTCACATAATGTGAGACAAATAGTCGCCCGTCTCGTAACCTCAAAATAATTGAGTTAGAACCTATTTTTTCCACAAGAATCTTAGTGAATACTATAATTTTATTCAACATAATTGTCTTCTGGGGGGCAAATTAGCTGTATTATCTACTCAATAATTGAAGGATGGAATACCCTTTTAATAGTTGGATGGCACCCCACAAGTACTCAAATTAATCATCAGCTGTGTTTTTTATTACAAACACACACACACACAAATAACATATGTATATATGATTTGAGTGTGTTTGGAATCTTTGTAGGGTGTAGGACCGATTCCTTTGTTGGTGTAAGAAACGCTGGATTCACAAAATTAAAGAGAGAATTGTGCCTTTGTTTCTTGTAGCCCACAAACATTGCCTATGCATTGCTCACCTGTGCTTTGCTGTTGTTAACGATAGGCCGAGCACCGTCACCTCCATGTCACTACCGCTGCATATTGCATCACCTGTTTCATTTCATAACATATATCATGTGAAAGGGGGGGTGATAAAAATCAAGACATTCGGCATTAGAAGCACCGAGTCCAGCATGTAATACAATGGTGAGCGCATCTTCACTCGACTGATAACCCTGCCGTAGCAATAATTTTCATTGTAAGAAACTCAAGAAACATAGTAGCAAGAACATCATCAGCTGGGGACAAATCAATTGACATTGTATTTTCATTCGAGTCCTGGTCCTGATAAATAAGATGGCAAAACAAGTTTGTTAGCTATTCTAAAGAAGGTTATATTGAGAACAAGCCCGCCGTTTGTATTGGGTGGACTCGTAATATATATAGGATAGAACAAACAATGATCTGATGATCTAACTATACAGCGTATGCTTTCACCTCATTTGGCATCTTCAAAATTTGAGCCATTTCTTCTCTTTCTCTTTTCTAGCAACCGCATTTGACGTGGACGCATGAGCCTCCTCAGCATCAGCCAATGCTTTTCGAGTTTCATTCAGCTTCCTAAGAGCAGCATCGTATACCACCTTCTCTTTCCTGTTCCTGTTCGCCATTTCTTCCAGTTTTTCGATTTGCAATTTCAAGTTCTTTATCTCGTCTTCATAAGCAAGCAGAGCTCGCCTGTCCTCTTTCTTTGCCTCCCCATTTGCCTTACTCTGCTGCTTTTTTGTAGAGCTGCTGTTTAGGATTTGTCCGTGCATAGCCAGCTGGGTGTTAATCAGAGAGAAAACATCTTTTGATTCCTCTTCCTCTTCAGCAGCCCTAGCTGCCGCTGCTAACTTCTTATCACGTTTCCTCTTGCCACCCCTAGTACGTTTCTTTAACCGGGTCTCCTTATTTTCTTCCTTTTCAAGAGTTTTGACAGCATGATCAAGAGATTGCTTCGGTGGAAGAACTCTCACAGAAACAGGGTCCAGCATTCCCTGTCCAGATGCACCCAAACCCATTCCTTCGCGGTAACCCATATTTGCCATCATCTTGGATGCAATGCCTCGCGTGTGGTTCTCCCACTTGGCAAAAATGGCAGTTTCTGTCTGGACGCCTCTCTGCAAAGTTGTGCTTTCTAAAAATCCCAACCCTTGAGGGCTGTCATTTTCATAGTCGCTAGAATCAGATTCCTCATAACTTGTGTCAGACTCTACTTCATCACTCATCTGGGCATATTCGGACAAAGTAATAGCTTCAGTTCCCAGCTTTGCTGAACTTCCATCATCTCGAAAAAACTACCTCACAGATTCTGAGTTCCTCATCCAATGATTCTAGCTCAGCTTCCCTCCAGATGCCAGACTTAGAGTCCGAGAGGGCCCAGATACTGGAACCCACCAGTGATTGCTCCCATGTCGTAGGAATATACTTCGTTAAGGAAGATAGTGGGATGTCAATGCCTGAAAACAATAGAGAAATGACCCCACTGAGCATGTAACTTTTTCTATGCAGGCAATCAAACCTTGCAAACAGGAAATGCTGGGATGAGAAAAACAACTATGGACAAATATGCTAAATGTATTTGATTGACCACATGAAGATGGTTGAAGAGAAAAGTGAAGTCATTTATTCTGTCTCTGAAAGTCTAAATATTTAGATGGGTTAAAGTCTCAAAATAGACAAACTTATTCATTGCTCTCCAAGCAGCTGCGACAACACCAAGAGGATATGCCCCATTATCTCACAAGATGCATCAATACAACAAGAGAGACACGCATATGAGGATCAGGAGAAACCATCTCAAAGGTCTATTTTCCAAATTCGTTATGCTTGGAAACATACCATGTGATAAGCGGCAATTACTACCAAACCGACATCGTTGCTGTTGAAAGAACTTGCACATCTGCACTAGGTTGGTCTAGCATTAGTGAGAGTATCTTACTAAAACCAGCTTACTGTGTAAAAATCAAAGAGACAGAAGATTAAACACACCAAGCCATAAGGATACTGGGATGCACAAATTGCTTCTGAGGTTCATTGCCAAAACAGAAAAAAGAAATATAGCTCCTAAGTATATGGAGAGCGATTGCAGTTGCTGCAATTCTAATAGGTGGCACGGGGACTAGAATAGTTAGAAAATCTTCTTGATTCAGTCGCAATTATCATAGGGACAATATATTCCTAGAAGTTTTGAAGTTCAAATATCAAGAAAAGTTCAATTGTCAATATTCAGAATTATCTGACAAACCACAATTAGGATATCAGTTTAAGATCTACATGTGTCCGCATGTACCAAAGAGAGAAAGAGTAGATATTTAGTTTCAACACAGTTAGGAAGCTGACTGGGAATTCACCAAAGAACCACACCAGATTAGCTTGTCCTGGTAACTCAACAAGTCTTCAACTGCATAATCAAATAGCAAAATAGTTTCAAGATCTCGATATTAAACTCTGCAATATTAACAGAAATACACATTTCTGCACTAACATAGCTACATCACCTAACTACAGTGGAACTATTTTCCCTGGTCAAAGACATACCACATATTGCACCCAAAATTACCAAAGAAGTAATATATAATCTCCTTCCGGAATCAGTTGTAGATCATCTAGCATGACAACAAGATGGAAATAGAAAGAGAAAACCACAGAATAGACTTGCATTGCTTAAAAGATGGACTGCAGGTGCAGAAAGAAACAAGGAAGAGTAATGAAATGAGGAAGAGTAAGAAGTAATTAACCCACCAACATGCTTTCAGATGTTGGAGTAAGGAAAGATATCTTTGCAGATTCAGAACCTTCCAACCCAACAATGAGGCCATTATACCATCGTCCATCAGTATGACGGAATCTACATTTTGATCCAACAGAGTAACTTTCATCCACCAGCGGTTCAGCTTCAACATCTGTTGGATCTAGAGGCTCCACCTTGACATCATCAGAACTCAGTGAAGCTTGCAGAACAGAATCAGCCTCTCGTAACAACCTTGCTCTTTTCAGCTGAAAAAGCCCCTCCTCAGCATCTTTGATGGCCTGAACAAGCTCGACATGAACCTATACAGTGCATAACATACATCGTGTTGAAGGAGATGTTAAAGCATAAAAATGATAATCAGCACTGTAAAATAGTCTTATTTTTTGGAGAAAACAGCATCCCTCTCAGAAAAATTCCGTGACTAAAGAATTACATTTTTTGTTAATTCACATTGCAAAATTAGATTATGGAAGTAAAATGCCTTTTCAGCTACAGGTGGCTTCCAATTGCTCACAGGAGAAACCTAGTATTTATTATAAATTAGTAAATATTAATCTCATGCTATTTACATCACACTGCAGCTGCCAAAGCAAATTTTAGAAAGATGCCTGGCACTTCTGATAGAACATCTAGCACCATCTTAATCCTCCTTCATCGATCTCCTTCTTTCACCCCAGAGATTTTTCATCTCAATAAACTGAATTTAGAAGTCCAAAATGATCCTTTTATGACTAACCAAAATATAAGCTGGCAAGAGAAGCACTCAACAATAACCTTATAAATGACTAGACATCCTTCACATATACACTGTTTGGGAAGAAAAAATTAATTCTAGGATTTATAATGATAAAAAGCCGCAACTCGGATTGCATCACCATGTAAGCAATGGTAAAATGTCAAAGGAAATACTTAAGCTTCAAAGGTCAACAAAAATTTTTCCAAAAAATCCTAATCACTACTCTACATGAACCGAGAATCAGAAACATTTACAAAAGCTAGGGTGTTGCACGGTTATAGTGATTAAAAATCAAAAATTGAGCTGCATCGAAATATGACCAATGTCACCAAAATCAAAGTAAGCGCAATAAATTTAGGTTTCACCTAGAGTTTCCCTTTAGCAAAGATTAAAAATTAATAAACAACCCAATCAAATTGAAGAATTGAGACTCCCAAACAAATGTCTGATAGTCAAATTCCATAACAAATCCACCAAAAATACCCATAAAAAATTAAATCAACAAATTCACAAGGAAGAGACAACCATATCCATGTACAGTTTAAAGTGACGTACAGAAAGAAGTTCGGGATTGGAGGGGTCGGAGGAGAGGGCATCGGCGACGGCTGCGAGAGACTCCTTCTGTTCGTTAAGCTGGAAGTGGAGCTGCTCTTCTACAACCCTCTCTTCGTCTTCATCCGCCATAGCCACAACAAACCACTGTGTGCGTATGTGTGGGAGAAGGGGCGAGCGAGTGAGAGAACTAGAAGCGCTTTTTGGTGTTAGATGTGCAGAAGTTTCGCGATTTTACGCCTCCACACGCTTCACCTCTTTCTTTTCAGACATGTTCAACCTCTGCTCTTACTCTGCTTTGCTACAATTATGTATAAATTGTTTGTAGTTTATAAAATTATGTATGGTGTTTTAAGTTGATTTATTGCAGGTCAAACAAAATATTTTTAATCAAAATATTTTTATTAAAAAATAAAATAAAATATTTTAGTTTGCAATATAAGTCAATTTAGATAAATACGAGCTTTCGTTCGATTTTTTCTAATATCGATAAATTTTACCTAAGAGAATGATCTATTTGTTAGATAGAAACAAATGCCATGAATACTAGACATAATTTTTAAACTACATAAAATTTATGTATAATATATTAAAATTTACTTATAATTTAAACTATATAAAATTTATATATAATTAAAATACATAAAATAAATTTTTAAAATTTATTTTTTTAAAAATAAAAAAGATAAAATAATAATATCGAATTCACCATCTAAAGACTACATAATTATTTTTTATTTAAAGAAAATATTATATAAAATTTCAAATAACAAAAAAATATTCGTAATTATGTCGAATCTCAAGAGAAATTATTGTAATTTACTATTAAATAAATTAGATTGACACATTTATAACATTTTGCAAAAAGTAAATAATATCAATGTAATTAAATTTAATTGTGTCAATATAATTTGTTTTATAAAAAAACAGAAAAAGAAAAAAAGGAAATATTACTGCAATTACAGAAATATCCTTAAATTATTGAGAAATTTAATATCTAAGAAACCCCCCAGTCAAAAAAAATGACTTAACAGAACAGAGTGTTACAAGGCCAAAGTCGATTCCAAATAACTTAAATGAAAGATTGGTCACGAGTTCGATTTTTTTTTTTTTTTCCAAAAAGAAATGGAAATAGTTGGATTTTGCAGCCTCTGATAGAGTCTGTGGCCACTCTCTGCTCCCGCTAGAAAACAATTCAAGTATTTTGTTCAAAATTAATGAAAGAAATTATGAAACTGTAGTTCCTTTACAGTAATAACAGGGAAAATGCAAATAATGGTTATACTGGATGTATACATATGACGCGTGTATTGGTAGCACGGCCACTTTCTGGCGATAAAAAACCAATTCCAAAATTGAGATCATCGAATTCAGCCTCAAAGCAACTTGCATAGGCCTGTGAAGTTGCATAATCAGAACTTTGATGCTCCTACTTGGGAAAGGGAGGCTCTCCCAGCCACTTTGCACGATAACCGGTTCCCTTGCAGTCTGAACAGCATGCAGAACCCTGAAAGAGTCCAAAGAAACTTATATGACGCACTACCACTTGATATTGAGACAATAGGTTTCATAATAATATTACCAAAGGTATAATTTTGTAGACACCCTAAGGTTGAGGCATATCATAAAGAAACAAATCAAATGTAAAAAGTCACACTAATATCCTTGCATGCATGTTTTACATTACAGATTCCCTCCAGTAATCCGGTTGTCAAGGAGGAATTTGTAATATAGAACATGAATTGCTGCAGGGGCGTCGGTGTTTTTAACATCAAGGTGTACTTGTATAATATGCCTAGACTTCAGGGGTTGCTAATATAATGATCACAAGTCATAATGTACGCTGTAAAGGTCTATCAATATCCTCACTGGTTGTTTACCTTTCCTGCACAGATAACACAAGTAGTGTTTCTGGAAGGGACTTGGCACAACATGTTATCGCCAAGAATGAAGAAACCAGTTCCAGTGCACCATTTGCATTCAACGTGCCCCTTTGAGTTGCATGACGAACAAGCAACAGGACTTGGTTGCTGCATTTGTATGGAAATAGTTGATGTCAAATAAAGGCAAGCAGTCTTCTGCACAGGCTT
The DNA here is from genome assembly GCA_034509725.1 of Sesamum angolense. Classification (NCBI taxonomy): domain Eukaryota; kingdom Viridiplantae; phylum Streptophyta; class Magnoliopsida; order Lamiales; family Pedaliaceae; genus Sesamum; species Sesamum angolense. Next base: position 15,167,118 of record JACGWL010000006.1, read on the forward strand.
GCCCACAGTTTATATCGGAACAATTATCGTAATCCCAGTGAGGTTTGATCTAATTTCCAACAGACCTCCTCTAATTTCGGAAATTACATCCACCTTCAGGGTGGTACTAGATATAATTTTTTTAATCAAATCGGGTCAACTTATAATCAGAGTAAAACTTAGGGCACACTGTAATTATCGCTTTTATATATTATGGACAACATATGATGTATCAGAGTTTCCACAAGAACCGAAAGTCGTAAACAGGAGATGCTCCTGCAAGCCTGTAATAGTCAATAATGCTGCCGTATCTCTCTAGTGATTGCCTTTGTAGAACTTTTAAATGCTTCTGCTGGTCTATGAACGACTCAATCTACGTGCTCCACATTGTGACTATGGAGGGTGCTTCTTCACAAAATTAGAGCCACACAGTTTAACTAGCTATTCAGATAAATACACATCCAACAGATCCAAATCTATTACTGAATTTCTTGGAGAAACACCCTGGAGGTATCGACTAAAAGCTTCAGGAAAGATGTTTAACAGTTTTTATTTCAGCTGGCTAACAATATATCTCCATGAAGCCAAGATACAAAATAAAGGCACTTAACAAAAAACTGGTGAAAATCTGAGTATAAAGCTAAGAAACCACTTCTAATTCACTAACATGTCCATGCAAAGTCAGTGGACTTTGCTATATTCATCCTAGGCCCAAATTTACTTTTTCCGGATTCTGCATGATCAACATGTTTCTTACCCTACAATATATTCTCTGATAGAACATGTTCTCACCAAGCGATCACTTTTCTTTACTTGATTTGGCTTCACAACTGAACATGGATTCAAACTAATTCCTAACATTCAACGTTTCAAAATCTTGCCTCAACCTTATCATAGCCAGACCTCTGATGATTTCATATTGTCTTGCTTCAAACAAATACGCAAACACTGTTGAAGGAACTTGAAAGGAGATAACACTACGCAACACAAATGAGTCATAGCTACACAACACCAAACAAGCAACAATCAAATGTTCAAACAAGGACAACCTAAAACCACGTCAACCAAATGAAGCAGAGTAAATCAATATGTAACCACACTATTGATATCGATACAAAACCGTTCAAGGCAAATTAAGTTTAGTAATTGTACATTCGCAGGATGTGACTTAACAGCAAGTTAACTCCAATATTCATCTTCAATTATCAAAACTAATAGTTAACCTCAAATCCCATTACCAAATCATCACAATATGGATATGAAATACTCTACAATCAAAGAATCCCCATTACTAGCCACCAAGAACAAGGATGAAGAATGAACTTGTCCAACACCCCATCTCGCAATTCGAAGAAACCCCTTCAATTTTCATTTGCTTTAATCAAAACGAAAGAAATTAACCTCAAACTCCAGCCTACCTAAAACCATTGCCAATCTCTCCAACACTCGACCAGAAAACTCATCGAATAATTAACTGACCAAAATGTACCTGAGAAATCAGCCACGCACGTTCCATGCGGTGGACGAAATTCGAGCTCCCATGAGACTCCACCGTCGAAGCCCTTACACAAACCCTCTTCGGCCTCATCAATTCCACCCTTTTCGGCGATATCGCAAATTTCACCGGATTTAAGTTAACGGGTCTACGACAAAAACAACAACTACTCGACATTTCCTAGTTTCTTTCCTTAAATCTTTTCCAGACTCAACGAACTCCACAGAGAAGAAGGGTTCGTGAATTTTGAATGGAACACGACGTAATAAGAACAAGAAGAGATATTTCTGTAGCTTTTTGGCTCGTTACGACTATATGTTTTTGCGGGAATTTCGTAGTTTGTGTAGTAATTATGACAAATTATTGTGGCGCAAACTGTTCTGCTGAAACTTCCGTCGCGTTTAAGAGGAAGAAGAGAAGATAAACAAGTCTGACGCTGACATGACCGTCTCGGGCCTGCTGGCAATATGGGCCTTTTGGGTCCTTCGAAGTGGATTGGGCTACGATGAATGGATTGGGCTGGACGAGAACTGCAGTTCAATTCATAAGATTTGGGCCCAGTGTTCGAGCATAAGACTTTTCTTTGATAAATCTTTTGTTCGAGCCTTAGGTATGTAAGTGTATCTATACTATTATAAAAATATATATATATATATATATTTGACGTATAAATTTTAAAATGTCTAAATTTATCCTTGATTTTATTTATTCTCTTTAAAAATTTTTGATCAATTTAGTAGTTTTAATATTTTCTACTAATTTCATAATTATTTAATTTTCTTAACTGTCTACTGCTCCACATTCCTCTCTCAACTTAATTATTCATATTTATTATAATTTATAGTTTTAATTTATCCTTTTCATATTTTTTTTATAATCGCTGAAACTGCATACAACGAAAACTAGTGAGTGTTAAAACAAATTGTATTTGGTATTCGTAGTGTGGATTGTTGTTAGATCAACCCATGATAATATTATTGTACTTGATCCAAAATTACGTGTGGCATCGACAATGATTTCGATGTGGTGATTTCATATTACATGAAAATAGACCAATTATGAAGATAAACTTAAATTTTGTAAGAGTTAACGGCGTGATTGATACGTATGAATAGATCGGGTGGGAAATAAACTTAGAAATGGGATAAAAGTGGAAATTGAATAATTTTAATATAGCATTCCTATGTTTGATATGATAAAAGAACGAGAAAAGAAATTGAATAAAAAAATTCAAGTCATTTGTTTATATGTTTGGTGGATAGTAATAAAATTTAAAGAAAAAAAAAACATTCACACACAAATTTTGTTACATAAGAAAATTTTTTAAATTAAATATAAATTTATATTATATATATATATATATATTGGATGTTTTCATATATTAGAGATATAAAAAAAATATCATGCTCATTGAGAGAGAACAAATATCGATAATATTATATAAATTGAATATAATATTATACTTATAGTAAATATTGGGTAAAATACATATATGTATGTAACTATATGTATATTATATTTAATAAAATATTTTTAAAAATTTAAGTATTCACGTTGTATACTATTTAATATTTTACTATTAATATTTGTTATATTAATATATTTAAAATAATATATAATTTTTGTGGTTACAAAATTTTGTAAATGTAATTTTTTTAAATGTTATGCAGCAATATATATATTAATTTGTACAAAGCATATATTTTGAAATGAGACTAGGAATGCTTATTTCATTTCTTGCTCATTTCTATATATCAATTATGCCATAAGTGTTTGATGGGAGGGGATTATTTTTATTTTGGGTAAATTATAATAATTTTACATACTGTTTGGTGTAATTTTTAATACATCCTCGTTGATTGAAAAATTGTAAATACCCCCTAATGTGTTTGATGAAATAATATAATATTGGATGAATGTATGAAATTGTCAACTTTGCTCATATTGTTTTTTAAAATAAAAATAAGTAAAAAAATCGAAAATGATTTTTTTAAAAATTATATAAAAATTATCAATTTAGTCAATTAAAAAATTTTAAAAGTTAAATAAAATTATATTGATTCTTAATTTACAAGGACATTTTGGTCAGATCACTACAAAAAATGGATGAAACCTAACGGATCGGTCTAATTGTTAGATGACTGTTAAAATCAGAGAGGTATTGGTAATTTTCAAATACGAGAAAATATTCGTAATTATGTCAAATTTCAAAAAACACATTGTAATTTACCTTTAGTTCTAGTAGGACCAAGGATGAGGGCCGATCAGAAAAGAACACACCGATAGAACATTTTTCACAATATCGGTTTTTGTTAATAAAATCAGTTTAAACAAACATGAAGTGTTTATAAAATAAGATTTCACTCTTTTAAAAAACAATAACAAAATCTTTTTTTCTTAAAAAGATAAAATTATATTTTTAGTCCTAATTTTGGATTTTTAGTATTTTTGGTCTTATAACTTACTCCATCTATACATTTAGGTTTTTTGTTTTGTTTTGTTTTTTTTTTTTTTTTTTGTTTTGAATGTTTCACATTTGGTCATGCTTTTGGAAAATTTATCTTGTAATGACAATTTTAGGTCTAATGACTTATAGCTATAGGACAAAAAAAATAAGATTCATTACAATATGAATGAGACCAAATTGTCAACACAATATTAAATTTGCTAAAAAAATAATTAAAAATATGAGATATTTATATCTAAATTATTAAAAAAATAAACTCAATATGTAAAAAAATAAATTATAGGACAAAAAATATTGTACCTACCTAAACTTATAAGACCAAATATATAATTTTACCTTAAAAAAATTACACCAAATACTCGTATATTCCTTTCGGGGCCTTTCAAAACTCATTGCTATGATTGTTTCCATTTTTAAGTTATCTCCAAGATGAATTAAAATATACTCAATGTTTGTTACTATACATAAATACTTTATTTGGGTACACACACACACACATATACATAATATATATATATATATATATATATATAAATATGATTTGACAATGAATAATATTTTTAAAAAATGCAATTTACCCCCTTGTGTTATGAGAAAAGAGCAATTTACCCCTTTGTGTCTTCAGAAATAGAGCAAATTAACCCCCTCAGTCCAACGGTGCATCACATGCACCCGGAATGTATCTGGGTATATTTTTTAACCATTAAAATATTATTATATATATATTTATTTATATATATATATTTAATTTAATATATTAATACATATATATTTATATTTAATTTAATATTATTATATATAAAAATTATATATATACCTATATAGGAAGATTCCTTCTTCTTCCTCACCTCACCGGACCACCGCCGCCGCTGCCGCCCCCAAGCCACCATTTTCCTCCCCTCGCTCCGCCACCGACCCCAACCACCTCCCCTAGCGCTGCCGCCTCCCCCTTCCTCTTCCTCGTCGCTACCCCTTTCCTCTTCCTCACGCTTCGACCCGCCGCAACTCTTCCCCCATGGCTGCACCTCTTCCCCCTCGCGCGCTGAGATTCGCACCCCCCCCCCCCCCGGCGCCCAGATCTGCATCCCCCTCCGCCTCATCCTCTTCCTCCTCCCTCCCCCTCCCCCTCTGCCTCCGCCTCCTCCTCCTCCTCCCCTCTGCCTCCGCCTCCTCCTTCCCCTTGCGCCAGCGCCTCCTCTTCCTCCTCCCTCCCCCCTCCCGCCGGTAATCTCTCTCTCTAACACTATATATATATATATATATATATATATATGTAAATTAGGTTTATTATAAAAAAAAAAAAATTTATATTCAAATTAATTATAATAATATATATTTTTATTTATTTAATTTAAACCATTGATTTAAAATAGATAGAAATTAAAACCCCCTGTGTTTGGAATTCCCCTGTGTTATTTAATAGGCAAAAAACCCTGTGTTTTATAAAATACAGCGAAAAATCCCCTTTCCGTTTAAAAAACAAACGGAGTGGCTTACACTCGCCTTTTGTGAGAGTGGGCTTCATTTTTTACCTTTTCTATGATTACTTTAAGTATATAAATGTCTATTTTGCCCATTTTTCATATCTAATGATATTTCAATGATTTATTTATATATTTAATTAATTTAAATTATTTATTGAGTTCAAATATATTATAATAAATTATATTTATTATGAGATATATTAACTTAATATAAAACAATTAAACAGTATTTAAAATTTTTAATTTAAAAAACACAATACAATGTAATATAACAAAATTATTTTTCAATTAATAAGAAATAATTAAAAATTCACTTATAATAATTATATATATAATTAAATTAAATTATTATTAATTATTAATAAAATTTACTTATTTTTAAATATACAAATTAATATCAATAAATTATATTAATTATTTTAAATTATATTATTTATTTATATATTTTATTTAAATATTTTTTATTTTGAAAAGTTAAAATTTGGTTGGTTCTTTCTCGCCGGCCACGTCGGGGCAGGTGATGGCGTGGCCGGCGACGGCGCCAGGTGATGGGGGGGGGCCTGGACCGAACGGTCGCCCAGATCCAGGGCGACGCTCCTTTCTGGAAGGGAGGCGAACGGGGGCGACGCGAGGTCCCCATTTCTGCAAGCGACCTCAGCGTCGCCCTTCGTGCCGGAGACGACTGGTGAGGGGGGGACGTTGCCTGGATCTGGGCGACGCCTGTGGATTTAGCCGCCGCCCCTTTCAGAAGGGGCGGCGGAACGGGGCGACGCGAGGTCGCCCCGTTCTTACAGGGCGACCCCAGCGTCGCCCTCTGTAAACAGAGGGCGGCGAGCGACGCGACCGCGACGTGGCGACGTCGGCCGTCGGTCGGCCAAACACATATATGGATAATAGGCATATATAATATATATGTTGGTGTTCATTTTTTAGTATCATTGGGGGGGTATAACGGTCAATTCTGTAAAAATTTAACGCCGTTAGGGTTGTCTAACGGAGGGAGAGTATGCAATATTTTTAAAAACACAGGGGGTTTTTGCTTATTTTTTTAACATAGGGGGTTTTTAGCTATAATTTAAAAACACAGGGGGGTTTATGCAATTTACCCTAGAATCTATAACGTTGATTTGTTAGCTAATTTTGGACCATAGATTGATCAGATGGGAAGGTTTAAATTGGTTATTTTAATTTTAAAAAAAAAATTTTTTTGTTGTGTGATACACGAAACGGGTAATTTGCTTTGTTTTTAAATACATAGGGGGGTAAATTGCTCTTTTTCCATAACACAGGGGGGTAAATTGCATTTAACCCTAATATTTTTTATCTTTCAAAACACAACATAAAACATACAAGTAGTTATTTTAAATTATGTTAAAAAACAAATCCAACATACTTATCTTATCTTTATTTTTTTTTTTATCTCCACAAAATAAAACAAAACATTCAAAAAACAAATCCAAACACTATAAATTCATTCCACCTAAAACAACTTTATATCCGACCATACAACTAAAACTTAATATCCAATTTTTTTTTATTTATTTTTCTAGACTTTGATTTCATATTTCTTTTATATATATAGTTTCCGAAATTCTTATTTCAGGAAAAGGGGGAAAAAGGAAAAATCACTTTGACAAACAACCAAACAGTCCTACTTCTGTATAAGAACTCTTCGATTCAGAATCCAAAAGATCTCTTGTACCGCAGCCGGCATTAACTTCAAAATCCACAGCACAGAAAAACGCAAGAACACCCCTGAGTGTGTGCAAATTTTCTCGATTTTTATTTATTTCGAGAAGAAGATATGGACAAGGGCAAAGCAGTGATGGGCTCGGGCCGCCGATGGGCAGTCGAGTTCACGGATAATTCGACGTCGCATTCGTCGCGGGATATTCCTGATCCGCCGGGATTCACTCGCGCATCTCAGGAACAGGTGTGTGTGAGCTTTTTGGGATTTGATTGATGGGTTTTTTGTTTTTATTTGGAATTTTGGAGATGAGTTGCTTTTGTGACTTGCAGGATGATTCAGCTCTGAGTAAACAGAAGGACGCTGAAGCAAACTGGAAAGCCCAGGTAAAATTTAATCATCGTAATAACGTAATTAGTTGATTTGATTATGTTTGGTTGGATTTGTGATGTGTTCTAGATTATGGATAGGTTCTGATGGAAGTTGATTATACTCTGAGGAGGGTCTATGACGCCTTCTAATTTATGGATTAATTAGATATAATAGTCGAATCCTTGTTAATCTGGGTTTGTATTTAGTTAATTGATTCTCCAACACTCAGTTTCTTTTTCTATGTTTTAACTTTCTCAGTGATGCAAGGGAGGTAGTTAGTAACTCATATTTAGGTAAACATATTTTTTTTTGTCGAAAAAATACGATCTCAAGTTTAGATTCTGAAGGAATGTCATTTCCCAAGTACTGTAATTTTATGAAGTTCAAAGAATAGGAATTCTCGCAGTGGTTTTCTTGTGGAATTTTGTAAGAGAAAGGATGACCTGTCTTTGTCTGTTGTGTTTGTTGATAGCCAATTGTCTACTGCAGTTGGTCTTTTGGTGGGGTATTCTTATTTTCACAGATTGTTCTAGTGATTGGTGGAGCAATTTCAGCTCATCGGCTGTGTCATATGAATGTAGCATCATATCTTTCACTCTTCATTCAGTCCTGCTTATTTCTTGGGTGATGGATAGTTTTATTTTTGGCGCTCCTCTTCTATTCATACTTAATTACTGAATCTTGGATGGGGTTATGTCCATTGTAACGGGAAAATTCAATTGTATGAACAGAAAGCTTGGGAAGTCGCACAAGCACCATTTAAGAACTTGTTCATGATGGCCTTCATGATGTGGATGGCTGGAAGCACGGTTCATCTATTTAGTATCGGTATAACGTTTTCAGCTCTTCTGCAGCCCGTTAATGCACTTCGAGGGGTTGGGAAAGGTGAGAATCACTTTGACCCATGTTCTTTGTGCTTGGCTATTTTCATTCAGTTTGATGAAGTTCATTGCGCAATTTCCTATTGCCAGTTGCTGAGCCTTTCTTTGATTGATCTACACCAGCTATTATATTTAGCTTTTTTGGTTCTTAATTGGACTTGAGATGTAGCTCATCTTACAACACTACAATGTGGAAGTATAGTTTTTTACTCTTCAGTTTATCATTTATGCATCATATTCAATTACGATTTATATGTACACTCTGGAAATAGTATTGCTTCAGTCATGTTTTGGCAGGGATGTGGCGTTGCATGTTTATGATTTGTCTGCTTGTGCTGATATATTATTTTAGTTGGTCATTTGTGTTTCTATGTATGTGTCATCACGTCTTGGTTGCTTCCAAGATATATGCTTGTCAACTCATAGTTAGCTCATTGGATACTTGTTGCACTGTCTGCTTGTTTTTTCAGGTGCTATGTCAGAACAGATTTTATTTAGGTCCATTTCCTTCAATTTAGTAAATGCTTTTCCCGAATTCTGAAGTAACTGGAGTTATGATAGTATGTAGGAAGTTTCCACGTTATTTCAAGAGTTTTTGTTTACTAAAAATCATAACTCTGATTTGCAGTTTTCGAGCCTTACAAGGACAACAAAGTGGATCTCCTAGCACCTAAATTGGTCTTCATTGCCCTTAATTTGGTAGGCTTAGGACTCGGCATCTGGAAGGTTGGTTTTTTGACGTCTCTGGGCATAGTTGTTCCTCATGTAGGATCATTAAGCATTTGTGAAGTCTCACCGTTTTGTATTTATTGTTGACAGCTTAATACTCTGGGTCTGCTTCCAACTCATGTATCAGACTGGGTTTCATCCTTGCCTCCACCACAGGTTTGTCGATCACACTAAAAATCATGGTCCCAACATTTCACATATTCGTGTAGTATGTGTAAAGATGCAGTCTCCTAAAAAGAATCAATCTGATGTTGATAAAATTCAATTTCTGTTCTTTCATATGCCATAGAAAATTTGAAGCAAGAATCAAGTTCATAAGTGTTTTAGGTCAAATATCAGGCTTTTCTTGAAATGATGCTACACATATCATTGAAACTGCAGAGCGAGAAAGACATTTGAATTTCCTACTTTCTTTGTTCGTAAATATCTATTTCTTATTGCTCTATCTACACCCTCTTACGCACTTTTACCATGTATAGGAGGTCGAGTACTCTGGCGGAGGTATTCCACTTCACTAGATTAGCCTCCAGTCCAAGGGAACCTTGACAAATTCCGTGGATCGAACCGAACAAGGGTTTTGAAATCCAAAAGCGGCTGCTGTTATTCAAGACTAGAAACCATAGTATTTACTGTTTGTTCTTGCTGCTATTTTTTTTTTTTTAAATTATCTGTGTTCTTGAATTCCATAGGCCCCAAAACAGAAGCTTTTGGTTTATGTGGACAGGACATGCTGGACTATATGTTTGAGTTTGACGTTTCTAATTCTACATGTAACATTATTATGAATAATTTGCCAACTTTTTTGAGTAGCATGCAATTGTTAGAGTGGAGCTGATTTGTCCCCGAGCTCACATATACCATTGTAGACTTGCTTGCATTTGCACTGTTATTCATTGTAAGATTTCCTTTCTTTTTGGAGTAAATTACAACAGACTTTCTTATGATTTGTGAGAACTACAAATACTTTTTTGTTGTTTGAAAAATTACAAATACCTCCCTGAAATTACAAATACCCTATTGTGACAGCTCATTATATGAGAGAGTATTTGTAATTTGAAGGAAGCATTTATAATTTTTTCAAATAATGAGAGGTATTTGTAATTAAGGTAAATTGTAGGGGAGCCCATTGTAATTTACCCTTCTTTTTATGGTTAAGGAAAGTAGCAAGAAAATCATTGTGGTGTGATATTTTTAAAACATAAAATTACTAATTTTTAAGTAGAAAAAAATTTCGATATCAACAGTATGTGTTTGGGGATGGGTGTTTGGATGAGTTTATAAGCTCTTTAAGATGTTTTATAACATATTTGAAAGTTCATAAGATATTTTGTTCGGTAAAATATTTTTAAAAAAAGAGCTTACAAGCTCTTAGAAGTTTATAAGCTCTTTAAAGAAAAATATGAAGTTGTTAATTTATTTTTAAAAGTTTAATAAATCTCTTCAAATTAATTATAAATTTGTCATAACTAGTATTTTATTATTTTAAAAAAAAAAATATATAAGATCTAACATTTTTATGGCTTGAGTAGGGCAAAATCAAGTCCCAACTATTAATACTCATATTTTGTAAAATGGATGAATTTAAAAGATATTATAAATATCTTCACTTGCTTGTCCTACTCGTTTTGATCATCAATCACTATCTACAAAAAATTTATATTTGCTTGAGAACTTTGAGGTTCTTATAATTTACATATGAATTTTGGGTTTTATTTAATTTATTCTCAACCTTTAGAAATATTAAAAAATTATAAATTATGAAACATTACTATAATACAAATATAAAACAATTCATAAATCTTACATTAAAGACCAAAAGCAGTATTCGAGATTTGGTGGTTATAAGCTTCTCAAAATCGATACTATTTATTAAGTGTGGGTATTAGAGTAACTATATTAATACAAATTCGATAAGCATTTTCAAGCTCGATTTTTTTAATGAAAAAAAATAATAAAATATATTTAATTAATCAAATTTAATTCAAATATAATATTCTAAATTTAATAATAATTTAAATAAATTTGAATAATGATGTAATTGTCGATTCGCATTATTTATGTCCTTATCTATAAATAAAAAATTAAATAATAATACTAATAATAAAAATGAATTTATGGTCCACGAGCGGCTCAAAGGTATATCCAATTTTCAATCTCTCCGTTGTCCCATACATTTCCACTCAGCCTCTTTCGAATCCAATTCCAACAGTGGCAATGGAGCTCACTCCCCATCAGCTGAAAGCCCACGACGGTACCGATCCCTCAAAGCCCATTTACGTAGCCATCAGAGGCCGTATCTACGACGTCACCTCCGGCAAGTCCTTCTACGGCCCCGGCGGATCTTATTGCGTCTTCGCAGGCAAGGATGCTAGCCGCGCCCTCGCCAAGATGAGCAAGGAGGAGAGCGACGTCGTTCCTAACCTTGACGGCCTCACCGAGAAAGAGATCGGGGTCCTCGACGATTGGGAGAAGAAGTTCCAGGCCAAGTACCCGATCGTCGGCACTGTAACTAGTGATTAGAGAGTTGAAGAAGATAAGATACCCTAAGTGACTGCTTATAGATTGATTGATGATTTAATCAAATCGATCAGTGTGTGGGAGCAGTCACAAGTGTTCCGTTATGTGCGGTTCTGTTGTTGTTGTGTGTGTATGTGGATTTGTATTGACTTATGGAATTTGCATATACTTTGTGTTTATGAATAATAAATTTGTGGTTGGTGAAGATTTGAGCTGTTCTTGGATGTGTATGTGTGAAATTTTGTGATTTATTAATGGATGTCTTTTGGTTTTGTGAATGGGGCGATACATGCTGATGTGTGGGCAAGGTTATTTGTTCTCTTGAATACAACTCTTTCACATATTAACATCAAATTTGAGGGACTAATTCAGTGATTGGAAGGGACTGCTTTGGTTAATGTTATGGTTGGATGAAGATGGATTGTTTTGGGTATTTTAGTGTAACTGAATAAATCATCAGGTTTCATTAGTTGAATCGTGCTGCACCGGGATCAAGAACAGTGAAGGCATCAGTGTTTTGTGTGCATTAATTACGAATGCGCTCGACTGTTTTCTCTATGCTTTTTCCTGCTTGATTCTTTATATTTTCTCTGTTTTCTCAATGTGCCTAATGCTGTGATAAGTTGATATTTTGAGTTTCTTTAGGAGATTGTAGTCCTTCAATCAATCATCTGTTGGGTTCTGTTTCAGATAACTTGATGATGAGAGACTGGATGCTCAATTCAACGCTCGTCCATTGAAGAACTTCAATTTGGTTTAAGTGATGGCTCTAAAAGGTTTCTTGACTCTAATGTGGGACACTGTTCTTGATGAAGTTAATATTTGCTTAGTGATGCATGGACGACACTTATAGTTTCCGAGTAGAAGCCTGTTATTAGTATGTAACCGGTATACAATGTTTAGCTTATCGTTACATTATCAAGAGCTTGATCTGCATTGAGACTCTATTTCTACAATCATTGATCTCATTTTTGTTGATGTTCCTTCTATTTCATACCCCCATATATGATCTCTATCGTACTCCCCAGTTAGTCACTCTTCTCAACTTCAAACTCTGATCTAACACTTTCTTTCATAATCTTATATATGTGCAGCCCTTCATTCTTCCAGTGTTTCCCAACCCTGTTTCTTCATCATGTTTCCCCTCTTCATTGAAACCCAAAAAAAAACGACACTTTGAGTTCCTGTTACCAGAATTTAAGGTGTATATTCTTTTTGTCAGAGTTATTAAATACTACAGGATTCTCCTATCTAAAAAGTTAAACTTTTAGATGACATGGTCATCCAATATAGCATTAGAGCCAGATAAAATAAGAGGCATTGAGTTTGAATTTCAACTCCATATATTTATGAAAGGTGTTTTGTGTGTAAAGTTCTATAAGAGGAAGAGTACTGGCCGCGTTGGATGGACTGTTCGGTTCTTTACGTGTATATGCTTAATTTTTGGATGTGTGGATCCTTTGTTATTCTTTCCAAAGGATAGAGTTCAAGGAGGGCTTTTGGGACCCTGTTTGATGATGGTTGTTTCAAGGAGGAAGGGGCCTTAAGATATATAGAAAGTTCAAAATTCTGGTGAAACAGTAGGAGTTTTCCAAAGGAACAGGTTGAAGATGAAACAGTTGAGATTGAGGAACAAGATTCTAATTCTGGCAAAGATCATCTGCCTGCTGAAGATCGAAAATGGTGTAGTGACAGACAAGAATTGGGCTACTTCCATATGATCAGTTGATTCCAACAGCTATTTCTTGTTAGATTGTAAAACAAGAGGGTTGGAGTTTTATTCTGGAGCATGCGAACATGTATTATTGTTGGGGATATATGAATTGTGAAAGATTTTGAAATGTGATTTCACTTTAAAGTGAAATTTGCCTCCACGATATGATTGCTATGGGATTAAAGAAAATTCACTTTTAGAATATGAAAAAACTAATTGTGGCTTCCCGAACATCAATTTTCGAATCTTTCTTCAAAGAGCAACTCAAAAACTTTTGATCAATATGAAGTGAGTTCTTGATTACAAATGAAATATATTAATGTGGCATTGAAAACATCTATATACATAGACATTTTTATGTCTTTTCAAAAAGTATACATTTTAATCCGAAAATTTTAACCTTTTGAAACATACTTTCCTGATCAGATGTTTCTATAAGCGGCTCAAGAATTTTTTTTCAGAAAAACCTTATAAAAGAGCAAAAATAAAGCTAAAATATAATAATTGAAAATAAAATATATATTATTTTATTTCGTTAGGTAAATGTGCACGATGCCAAGCAAATTTGTATATTATAATATATATATATATATATATATTAATTTTCAATTTTAAGTTTGATAATTCTCCATCAAGCACTTAAAATTCAATTAATCATTTCATATGGGCCGTAATACGTATATATATATATATTGTGTAAGCTATACAATATACATATATATATGGATGTAATATTAATTCATGATACAAGATTGGGAGTTTGGGACAGCAGAGAGGATAACAATTTTGACCATGCATGTTAACAAGGGGGCACAAATATTAACATTTATTACTCTACTTCCAAATAATCTAATATCAAAACTTATTGTTATTATAATTAATAATGTCTTGGTTTACAAGTTAAAATTTCACAAATAAATTTAAGATTATTATGAGGTATAATCTCACCAAATGTATATCTCATTTAATATGAATTTATTTATCGAATCGATATGCTTATAAATTTATTAATATTAACATAATTATATAACCACAGAATCTAAAAAGAACAAAAGAAAAAAATAAATAAACGAAACCTATATATTGCTGATGCGCGTGGACGTTTGTTTGATGAATTAGACTATATTGATCAAAAGAAAAATTCTTAGCGAATACAAATTAATTATATGGCTTTACAATAGACTAATAATCATTGTAAAACTATAATTTTTTATAGTGATTTTATTTGATCGTGATTAATTAATAATATTAATTTATTATAATTTTAAAGTGGTTGTCATTTATAATCTTGCCAAAAAAATTTTAACGAACTTATATTTAGAATTTTATTATATGCGATATATTGTATACGCTATAATTACACTGATCATATGTACAAACCTGACCACATAGTCATGTAATTATTACCATATATATTTTGAATGTATATCCATGTCAATGTCAAATCATAATTAGGATGCAATTTCCTTCTTAGAAGTCCTGTCCTAACTCAAACTCCCATATACATTAATACTTCTTTTACTTGAACTTCAAGTCTATTTCTACTACAAATACATCATACCCAAAAACCCTATATATATAAACTCCCTACTTCTTCTCTTTCCTCCATTTACATATCATACATTAGCCCTTCCTAATCCTCTCTCCCTCTCCTTTGCATTCTTACAAAAACTCAGAAACGGCTCTCAAGAAATTCCTTTTTCAGACATGGGCTCTGATCAAGAATCTACTCCTTCGGACGACATGGTATTCGAGATTCTAACCCGGTTGAAGTCGTTGGAAACCTTGGACGCATGCAAATTAGTTTGCAAGGGATGGGAAGAAATGATCTACGAGTCGAGTTTCATGCCTCTGTTCTGCCGTAGATCAAGAATGTTGTCAGGTTTCTTCATCCAGGACATCGTAGACAATAAGTTCTTCTCCATGTTTGCAGCCATTGATGGCTCCACCTCGTCCGATGTTTCCATTGCAACATTGCCTGATGATATGAAGATCCTGGCATCATGCAATCATGGGATCTTGTGCTGTGTGAGACGAAGTGGAAAGAACTAACTACTACGTCTGCAAGCCCACTACTCAACAATTGCAGCCTTTGCCTAATCCAAAACTTCGTTACGAAACTGTTTCTGTGGCCGTGATGGTTTTGGGATCAGATCCTTTTCGATACAAAATTGTCAGGATATCGCGACAAGGCGTTAAAGAGTAAGCAACCTCGTACTCTCTTTCTTTCTCTCTCTAACGTATATATCCTGCATGCTACTGAACTACGTAAATCTTGTGTCTTTTTTTTTATCGTTGTTCCTAACTAATTTTTGCCACTATAGGCCGATGAAGGAGTACTACACATACAGATGCGAGATATTTGATTCAAAAACTTGGAGATGGAGGGAAGTAGAACGCATAAAGGTTCGATACTCGGAGCTAATAATCGACTCTGTCACTGCCAACAACGTCGTCTACTGGCTAACAAACGTGAAACAACGTAATCGCTTTTCCGTGAAGGCCAACGAGCTCCTCTCTATCAAGTTCTCTCTACCGGAAAAAGTAGTGGAGAAGAGTGAATCTCTACAAGTGCAAGCGGCTGGTGGAGGTACAAAGGGAGGCTCAGCGCCTCACTTTCTGACGGAAGACGGAGAAGATGGCGCGCTATGGCCCGGACGCGAGGTGGCCAGACGAACGGGATGATGGAGTGGATCAGGGAGGAGGAGGAGGGATGGTGATCGACACTGAAAATCTTGAGAAGCCAGGTGCAGTATCATTGTCTTGCCTGGATTCACAATGCTGGAATTGGTTTCTTGAAGGGGTTTAAAGAAGTGGGTGTTTTACAGATTTGGGGATGATTGATAGTTTTGAGCAGGTTGGAGGTTGGATCATACTTGAGAGATGCACGTGATGTTTTCCAGTTCAGGTCTGATTTGGAGCCTGTAAAAGTTGGAAGAGGTTCTTAGTACGGCATGAACCATGTTGCAAGAAAATTACATACCAATTGAGGACAGATTTAGGAATATTGGATAACGTAAATTAGATCCAGCAATATAAATAGTACAATATTAGTCATCTGACGTCCGTATGATTTATTACATGGAGGAGTTTTGAATTTGAGTTAAAATTGTGTTCTTGGTTATTTCACGTGGATGTGAAATAAACAAGTTGATTGGTTGGTTGGCCGCTCTTGATTTGGAATATGAAGGATTTGAATGAATGCATACGATTATTCAAATAAAAATAATGACGTGGCAAAAAACTTTCCTTAGATAAGAAGAAAAAGTTAGAGTCATGAGCTCGTTGACAATTTTAAATACAAACAACTTTGAAATGAAAATATTATTCGAGGGCCGAAATCATTAAGAAACAGAGTGTAGTGGGGGTGCAAACTGCTATGTATGGTTGCACTTGTTGTTTTCTGAACTGGGTACATCTCACAAGTCAGGAAGATAAGTTGTAGCGCTTTGCCCATAGATGAAGAGATAATGAGGGCTTAGGGTTGGGGTGGTTTGAAATTAAACAAAAGAGAAAGATGAGCGGATGTTTTGTTTGAAAAAAGCTTAATTTGCGCCGCGGGGGTAGGAAATAGCGGAGGCAGTTATGGAGGAGTCATATGATATGGTACTTAATATTTGAAAGATGTACGAAAGTGTCGCCATTGATGAAGGATAAATAATAATAATATTGTTTAAATAATGTCAATTTTGTGTTTTGAGTTAAATTAATTCTTAATCCTAGTAGAGAGTGAGAACTATGTAGTATTCTGGGGTGGGGGTTGTGAGGAGCTTATTTTCAAGGACAGTAAGAAGTTTAGGTCATGTCCTTTTCTTGTTCCGTCGGGCTTGGAAAATGAAGTGGGGGAAGCGTCGATGAGAGAGTTATGTTATGGTTATTTAAAGTAAAGGGGGTCGCATGGGGAGAGCATCCTGGTCGGGTTGGGTGAATTGATAATGTTAGGTTGGTTAATAAAGTAATTTTATTTTTTGTTGTATAAAATGATGAGCAGTGGGAGTACCTTTACGAAGAAAAATTGGAAAATTCGGTGGGGTATAAACAAATTATTCGTCGTGGCTTTTTAAAAAAAAAAGAGGCAGGGTGACATAGGCACACGCTGAAGGATCGCATCGTTAAGAGTGGGAGGGGGCGGAGGAGTAGGTCGCTAGTAGGTGGGGGTTTTTTTTTGTGGTCAGATAACATAGATTTTAAAAAATTTATAAAAAATACAGAATATTATAATATCATATATCATTAGATTAAAATTAATTGATTTATTTTATTTTATTATTTTTCATAATTTATGGGATTTGCAATTGCTTTGGCCAAAAGTATGTAAATCAATTTAATAAAGATATACAAATCTGACTCCATAGATTCTCTGAAATCAATATGAAAATGAAATAAAATAAAAAAAGAAAGACCAGAGAGGATTCAAGTCTCATCTGCTGATTCTTTTCTTTTTGGTTAGCGTTGGTATATGAAGTGGAACTATATCTGTGTGCGATTCTAGTAGATGTGTTGAATATAGATGGACGGTGTTTGATCGTCTGCGACCAAAGAGGCGTGTGATTGTGTATGGGGAAAAAATGTCATCCACACACTATGAAAGTGTTGATCGGGACTTCTCTGCTGAGTCAATGAACAGATGCCAGATAGCGCTCTCCTCCAGTGCTCTGTCTCTCTCGTTCGTGCTCTGCTGCGTCCTAAACTAAGCTGGTTCGCCGTTTTGTTTTAATTTCGAGATAGCTTATTAATGAATTTAAAAAAAAGCAAGTTCAATTATTTAATTTTCACGTGATTTCGAGATAGTCCGTTATATTGATTCAGAGAATTCGATCCGATGTTTGAATCTTGTGTTGTGAATGTGGGTTTCTGCATTCTTTTATTCTGTTTGTTTTTGATTACTCGATAAATTTCTAAATCATTTTGATCAATTCTGTTTTCTCTAAATAATTTCTTTGGACAGTCTTAATCCAGTATTTAAGTAAGTCCCTGTCTGATTACGCTAAGAGAAATTGTTGTATTAATATGTTCAAGAAATGGTCTTAACACACTCCCCTAAGGCATGCAAGCCCTGTGGATTTCAAGCGAAACCACGGCTTAGAAGGGTAAATTGATCCCAGAGTTTATGAATCAGCTATCGGTGGCTGCAGCGTTGTGAGAGTCAGCCAATTTATGAAAGGATCCAAATATCAGAGGAATCCCTCAATGCCAATGTTTTTGCTCAACATGTAACCATCGTTCTGTAGATGTGCTGATAGTATGATTGGTGATAATTTGCAGTTGTGCATTTGGAATTGCTTGTGTTTTATACGTTTCGTTTGATGATAGGCAGTGTTGGACGGTTGCTGGCTATTACGTAATTCCGGGCTGAAATAGGAACGAATCATTACTTCATCGCTTTCCGTCGGATTGCGAGTATGAGTGGAGTGAGTAGTTCTTATAGTACTCTGCAGAGGTGGAGTAGTGGTAGGCCTTCGTGTGGTCTGTACATCGTATGGTAGGAGTTTTATGTGTTGTTGTACGAGTGAAGAGAGGGTGTGTGACAGCTAATTGCTATAAGTCGTCTCTGGAGCTGCAGTGTTGGGTGCGTTGGTACGTGCATAAGCCTAAGGCGTAGTATTATGATATCGGCGCAGTCCTTTGGAGCATTTGTATGGGTTCGTATTTTGATAAGTGTGCGTCGATTATGTTATGTGTGTTGAGAGGACGACTGAGAGGTTGAATTTGGGGTTTGCCGATAGGCGTTATATGATTGGACAATGATTGTTTTGAGTCGTTGCGTATCTGCCGTTAGAGTGAGAGCTGGATGCGATTTGTACGTGGTCGAGCTGTTTAGACGGGGTGTCTCGAGCAACCAGCCTCTGGATTATAGGACCTACCCGGGTGCTGTATTCGGAGTTTTGGGTGCCGGATACTAGTTGTGCACTCGCAAGTTAGTGAGAAAGAGATTTTTGTTGAGATATGAAGAACATGATTCGGGCTTAAATAGCAGTGAGTGATTTTCTCACTTTGGATTCATCGGAGGGAGGCCTGAAGTAATCTTAGTTGGACGCAGATACTGTTTCATGTAGAATTCTGTGTTGCACAGCATTGCTTGTCTATTGGCGCGCTTCTATTAAGGAATTACTTTCTCAATGATAGGCATAACAATGAGAGCTGCAGAAAAAGCTCTGCCGATCGATTGTGTTTACCTTGTGACATTGATGTTATTTAATCTGCTGTTTTTTCTGGCGAACGGACGCCCTATAGTCCGGCCGCCAAGTTTCTTTACAGGTTTGTTAATACGAGTCCGCGGGAATGGAGGAATTGTCTTAAGATCTAGGCTTTTCGATTGGTGTAGGCATTTTGTTGTGTTGTCTTACCATGGGATGGATCTATGTGAATGTCTCTGTCTGTGAGTTTTGAACACTCAGTTTGTTATGCCTGGATCCATGTTGAATGTCTCTATCTGTGGTTTGGAAATAAAAGAAGTTTCCTCTCACCTGTAGATAAGAGGCCAAATATTGATTAGCATATGGATAACTGCATGTTACTGCATTCTAAATTGATTTATCTATTAAATTGATCGCTTTCATTGCCTTCTCGATTTTCAGTTGGTGGCAGCATTCAGAAAATCTTGCAAGTTATGAGCAGCAAGATGCGCATGAATTCTTCATTTCAATGCTTGACAGGATCCATGAGAAACTGGGAGAGCTAGTCTGGCAAAAGGTAACTGACCACTAAGTTTTGTTCCATTAATGTTTCTCGGGGAAAAAATGGCAAACTTGCTTGAGTTCAAGTGTCACATTGAATTAAAATCATGATATTTATGCATCATTTTGTATGCTTCCCTAGACTTGAAGGATGGATTTGGTCATTGACCAATTCTGTGTCACTGATCCGAAAAGCATTTATGTTTGCACAGAAAATGGAGATTGCCAGTGTATTGCTCATAGGGTTTTCTCAGGCCTATTGAGATCAGATGTCACATGTACGTCCTGTGGGTTCACATCGTCAACTTATGATCCATGTGTGGATATCCCTTGACTTAAACAACAGCTCGTTAGCAACTGATTTCACTGGTAAGCCAAGCAAGCTAAATGAGACCTCAGTGGCATCTTCTCTCGTAGGCTGCTTGGACCTCTTCACGAGACCAGAGAAGTTGGGATCAGACCAGAAACTCTACTGTGAAAATTGTAGGGAAAAGCAGGATGCGCTGAAGCAAATGTCTCTCAATAAGCTCCCACTGGTTTTATGCTTGCATATAAAACGATTCGAGCACTCTCCAATTCGCAAAATGTCAAGAAAAATCGACCGCCATCTGCAGTTTCCATTCTCCTTGGACATGAGGCCATATTTATCCTCTTCAATAGTCAGAAAAAGATTTGGAAATAGAATCTTTTCCTTTGAGGGCGAAGAAACAGATGTGTCTACTGAGTTTGAGGTTTTTGCTGTGGTTACTCATTCAGGGATGTTGGAATCTGGCCATTATGTAACTTATTTACGTCTGAGAAACCAGTGGTATAAATGCGACGATGCTTGGATTACTGAAGTTGATGAAGAGGTGGTTAGAGCCTCACAGTGCTACTTGATATTCTATGTGCAAAAAGTGTTCTACCACAAAGGGAGCGATGATCTTGGCTGCCAGCCGCTCTCGCCACTAGCAGACCCTTTCATCCCGATAGCTGGCTGCTGCTAGATTATCATTCCATGTTAGAGCACTCAGATGAAGATAACTGCTTCAATGATCATTGAGTCTGAATCTTGCAGCAAAGGGGGTTCCATCACACCCCAAGCCACTTGAATTGATCCTCGATGGAATTCATTCTAGAAGGAAAGGACTTCGAATCAAATTTCAAGGAAACTGAAGGTCAAAAGTGGTTGTTTGCAAAAAGCATATTGAAGACAATGGTTTGTTGTTTCTGGTATCCGGGTTTCCTTAGCACTATCTTGCTGACACTTGCAGCTAATGTACAGATATTGGTGTTTAACATATGACCAGATATTCTTTCAAGGTTTCGATCTTTTGACAGCATTTGGCTTTTGACAAAAACTTAAGTGGCAACCAAAATCTTCTGTTTGTGTTTAAAGTATGACAACGAGAAAGCATCTTTGAGTTTCCTCTTAACTCTGGTTTGCTATTCTACAATGTCACTTGCCAGACTGTATGATTTCTTTGGGGTCATCATGACTGATTTCTGATCAATGTAATCTCTGAAGTGGGCCTTTACATGGACAAAGTACTGTCATAATTCGGATATGGATTCCTGTTCATCATGAGTGCATACTACGCTACTTAACAAATTACCTCTGTCCAAAGACAATGTACAGGAGCTGAGTTCTTAATCTATTGCATATCAAATGTTTCAGTTTGCGAAAATAAGAATACATACCCTGTTTCTGCCTCAATCAATTTTTAAGATCTCGTTGTAAGGAATGTTCTTCCAACATAATCAATAAATAAGTTCTGAATTTTTTCGGAAACTGTCCGATCACCATACAAGCTGGATCAAATGAAGAAAGGAAAAATTAACAACAACAACATATAAACTTCGGCCAAGAGACAAATTCCTTGACAGAAGGTTACAAGTGAAGTTGCGCATGATGTTTCGTTGTCCATTCAAAGGTCACTTGAATAAAGTGCCAGATGAAACACTAATCTATATTGAAGTCAAATACTCATTGTATGCTCCATCTGTTTCAGCAACCATCAAAGAGTTCCACTCTTGACTCCCTAGGACATGAAAAATGGAAAGATCAATAGTGAGGTACACTTGGAAAAGAAACAACGGTTATTCTGTGTTCCATACCTTTTTGCTTGATTAATAAACACCTAATTACCCTCATGCTGTACAAGGACTTTGCCAAGTAGAGATATCAGCTAGAAGACTACGAAGCTGATCCATCAGAATCTTGAGATATTTGTTCTTGACTGCAAGTTCCTAAGAATTCATATCCCAAGGCTAAATGAGTGTATTATTTACAGATAAACTAATTAGTCTACATAATAGAGGAACAAAACATACTATGACATGACAATTAAATTAAGAAAAAGGGAAGTTCTGGCTTGTTCTGTCATTATGCTTCTACACTTGGATACCACACCGACCACCCCTGTCCGCCAACAGAAAGATATATATGTGCAAATAAGAATGCACAAATAAGGCAGCCAATTCCAATGCATGCAGAATTATTAATTGGAACATTCAGTAACTGAAGAAGTTGGCATCAGCTTTTGCCTTTGGCTTACAGTTTAGTCTTCACCTCATGAATACACATCTCCATGCATACTTGTGTTTCAGAGTACACAGAGATTCTACTCCAGCCGTTCAAACATAGAGTCAACCTTTAAAGCATGCATAATAGGTTTACATCCTTCAATTATAGCACATGCCTGATGTACACCTTAGATTGGCAGAGACTTCTGGATTGGACGGAGAGCTACATGATAATTATATGTCATTGCCTACCAAGGTCAGCTTCCATGTGCTAAATTATGGTATCAAATAAATGTATCTTATGTGACAGCATTTTAAATTTTGGGGGACTGGAGGTGGAAGATGGTAATATGCACATAATAATATCTTCCCACATATTAATCCCTCTGGCTACTTTAATTCACAATAGATTCTAGAGGCTCTGGTGATAGCTTTACTTAATAATCCAAATATTCCAACAGACAGATGCATTTCACCAGAACAAAAAAAAAAAACCAACAAGCTAGACACTTCAAATATTCACATTGCGGGACTAAGTAACGGTACCTTTCTTAAGATAGAGGCCTTCTCTTCAAGCTTCTCTATTTCTATTTGATCAGCTGGAGATAGTGAAGTACTTGTTGGAACTGCTTCAGATAGCTTAACCTAATTTAGTTGAAAAAACTATCATTTACAATAAATCGAGGAAATACAACAGCATGGATTTTGCTACACTTGCACATACTGCAAAATCAAGAAAAGATCCAAAATGTCAACTTTAGCACCCTGCGCATTCTGGCTCTAGTTACCCAACACAAGATTGCCATCATCTTTTATACCATGACATTACACATGTGAACTGTAAGCTCCATTTTCTGTATAGCGGCTATCAGTAAAATGCACAAAACACAGCTTGGTTGAGCCCAAATGTTACGCATACCCACCAGTCATCCAAATTTTACCAAAAGAAATCCAAATTAATAATATCTAATGCAAAATTAGAGTAAAAAGCACAGCGTACAACTAGCACAGACGCAAAAAAAATTCTCTTAATTACCAATCAAACATACCTTCTGGGAATTCGAAATTGTGATGAGGACAGACCGTAATGACGCAACTGAGGACTTATACTGCAGTCTAGCTTCGTCAAGCGCCCCGCCACCGATATCAAAGCTATTATGGTGCTGAGGATGAGAATGAGACGCAGAAGCGGAGGACGACGCAGAAGATGAGTCCGACAATACGTCGGTGTTGGAGTGGTGCCCGTTACTCATACTGGCAGTCCCACCACCACTAGTGGTGTTAGGAGGCGCCGTGGCAGAGACGGCGGCGTAAGTGGCAGAGGAGGTGGTGGACCAAAGGTTGGGGTTGCAGAGCTCGTCGTTCATCGCGGAGAGGATGAGGAAGGCGGATTCGACTGTTTCCTCGAGGTGTTTTTGGCCTTCAATGGCGAGTTCTTGTGTGGTCTTGGTGGTGTAATTGCTGGAGGTGGGGGAGGAACTCATCGTTGAAGGCTTCTCTTCCATCACGAGATGTGGAGGAGGAGAAGAACGCCGCCGACGGAGAACGGTGGTGACTGCTGAGAAGAGGGACAATTGAGAATGCGAATGTTGACTATAGTCGTCACTTTGGTTACCATGCCCAGAAAGCGCACCTGCGACTTTCTTGGTCCCGTATAAAATCAATGCGTACATCATGGCATAAGTTTGGCAAAATTGCAAAACTAATCCCACAATTCAAAGCCATTTAATCTTGTCCATCACTTTACGAAATTATTAATTTTACCTCGTTATTTGCAAAAGAGATTAAAACGTTGCACAAAAAGCCCCAACAGTAACAAGCTATTAGTTTTAAATTTTAACATCTGTTAGTGAGAAGGGATTATTTTGCACCATTTTGGCCTTTTTTTGCAACTTTTAACATAAGATGGAGTTAATTTAAAGTTCTATAAAATATAAGATTAAATTTGAAATAATCCTAAACTTTGGGACTAATTCATAATTTTTTCTATAAGTTTAAAAGATACTGCTTGTCTGCTTTTTACTCAAATTTTGAATTTAGTGGATCTGGATTGGATCTAATCCAAACCCGTCTCCCATTTTCATTATTTTCCGTATTTGTATTTATATGTTTTTTTCTTTTTATTCCCACATTCTATTTTTAGAATTAAAAGAAGATGACGTATATAGATGTAATGTGAATAACCCAACTCTAAAACTTATTCACATTTTACCTAACGGAAAAACATATTATTTTTGTATACAACCTATTTAACCATTATATATATTCAAAATGCTTTTGTTATACAATTTTCCAATGTCATTTATCTCTTCCTATTTTAATTATTTGAAAAACACCTTCAAATTTTGGAACCAATAATAAACATAAAAAATACACACCTGATGCGAGCAAAAAATATGGTGCTCAATCCATTTAGAGAGGAAAGCAGTGAAATAAATGCTAGAACTTAAACGAATAAAAATGAGTGAAAAGAGACTATTATTCCTCGCTTTGCATGTATATATAATCGGTTGATATAGAAAAAAAAGTCTAATTACAAAAGTACAAAATTCCTTTAAACTAAAGTGGTAATATGAAGATGGAAGTTGTAATATGTGGACTCAAAGTATAAAAGCATGTCTTCTTCAATTGGAAAGAGCTCTCTATTTATAAACAACCATAAGTTGGTTGAAAAAAATTAAAAATTTAGTATTCTTATCTGATTCTATAAGGTATGCTCACGTCAATGCCACCTAAGCTATCCATGGTCACAATATAAGATGGAATTTGACTTTAACTTTCTTTAGAAAATTTAAAGTCCCTAAACTTCTTTATGAACTTGTCAGCTTTATTGGATTTGGGACCTCTCAAGTATGGATCGATTAGACTTCATTTGGTTAATTCACTTTTAGGGGACACTTCTAGCAGGACTCCTTAAGGCATTTTGAGCTCCCCTGGAGGCACCTTAGGTTTTGCATTCCTCTTGCCTTGCGATGTCTTTCTTTATTTTGGACCTCTTGGGCTTTTCTGGACCACTTTTTTATGGGCATCAACACCTAAGTTATATATAATGAAATAAAAAATGCAAGGAATCTGCAATTAAAAAACAACAAAAAGAATGTAAACCCTGCATAACTCAACAACTTACACAAAGGTGAATCAGATAAAGTTGCATAGACCATATCAAAGTGCCAAAACTTGAATAGCCAAATCCATATTGGTCATTGCTGCATCCAAATATGAAAAGAAGATTATAACACTAAGATACAACTAACGCGTGCCTGAGCATTTTGGCTACAATATTACTTGGACAGAACCAACCACAATTTTCTCACATAGATGCAGCACGACTTACAGTCTGACTTGATAGTGCACCTCAGAAAACTGAAGCCGTAAACTCAGCATTAGCGGCTAACCGCTTTGCTGAGAATCATAATGTTGCTTACTAGCGCAGACGAATCAGTACAATACGATCAAGCGACTCCAACTAGAAGTGAGTTGACGCTAACATTATGATTGGGACGTATTCATTTCACCCTCCTCCTATCTCTGTCTCTCTCTCTCACCTTATCTCTGTCGTGATCATCTCTCTCCCTGCTCCCACTCTTCTCACGGTCCCGCTCTCTTTCCCTGTCACGCCGTCTTTCTCTCTCCCGATTTGCATCACTTTCCCGTTCTCTGTCTCTGGAGGAGAGTTTCCGTTGAGGGCTTTCGCTTCTGCTTCTGCTACGGCGACGTTTCTTTATAGGTTCACGTGAATCATCTCGTCTGTCCCTCCTCTCTGAGGATGACGTTTCTGCAAAGCATTACCTCAAAACGGAGTCAACAGGCAATTTCAGGATAAATTCAGGATAGTTAGGAGAAATTGTCAAGACAAATCCAAGAACAGGCAAAAATATACTTGTGCAGTTAAGCATCAGCAACAAAAAGAATAAATCCAAGCACTACATTTAGGGGTAAAAGATGTAATGAGATGCATATATATATATATATATATATATATATATATATATATATATATATATCGTTCCACCAAAAGAATGCTTCAACAGCATTGACCATGAGAAATGACATTTTGCATGAGAAACAACATACATGGACATGGTAATAACACACTTGAAAAGCTTGGATCTTACTTCTGGTTGAAGTATCTGCACTTGAGTCCAGCAAACCATATTCAGCTTGTAGCCGACTCCGATGAATGTCGACTTTTCTCTCAATTTCCTCCAAACTTTTTATTCCTCTTTCTTCAAGAGATTCACGGTATTCCATTAAAGCAACTTCAAGACGCCTCAACTTTTGTCTGCAGGACAGTCGAGAGCACCATATCATTATGTACACAAGACTTAAGGGTGGGTTCATAAATTAAAGAAGATGAAATCATAATTTCTATGGGCTGCTCGCTTTTCAAATTTAACTCAGGATGCAACAATGACAAACATTAATTAGAAACAGCACCAAAAACTGACTCATGCCTGCACTCCAATTTCTTGTTTTAACTGGCCTAAAAGTAGCTCAAAGCAGTCGCAGCTAGAGATAGTCATGTTTGTAAACTTACTGAGGACATTTAAAACAAAAACTTTCAATGAAAGAGGCCATTCTTTGTAGATTTCAAAAAGAAAAAATAGTCACTCAAGTCTATAAAAGGAGGGAGTTGAGGATTCTCCCAAGTCCCAACTCCTTTTAAACGAATGGCAATCCAAAATAGGCAGCAAAACTTCAGACTCTTCTGGAACTACCATATTTTTTTTTTCAAAACTAAATTAAATAAAGATTTGCAAGGGTGGATCCCAGTACCTCTGCTCTTCATTAATTCCACCATCAAGATATGCTGAATTACTAGCATCATTAGTAAGATCAGCCTCCTCAGTTTTGTACAGGTCATCACCTGCTCTTTCGCTTCCAGAAGATGAATAAGTTAATCCCAAGTCCCTTGTACTTCTCTCATGTTCATCATCACTTTCATCATCCTCTCTGGCCCACTTAGAGGCTGGCAGTATGGATTCATTTTTTCCATCACCAGAATTGAGTTCTGGCTGCAAAGATAGATCGGACTGGGGCAGTGATACTGATCCTCTTGCTTTTGACTGCATATCATCCTCCCTGTAACTGTTATATCCTGACATTTGCCCTGGATCCATTTCATAATTTGCTTCCTTCCGACCACTTGGATATCTGCCCGAGTTCGACTGGCTATGTGTAGATTTCAATTCATCATCTAGCTCATAGCCCCTTTGTTTTTCTGCTTCTTCCAGATTAAGCAGACGTGCTACCATAATTTCTCTCCCACCAACAAGAGATAACCCATTATGTCTGCATCTTCTTTCCAGCTCAGGAAGGGGCAAACTCAATAGCTCCTTCATGGCAGCTCCTTTCCCAATTGCTAATGCAGCATCTTGGTTGATCTTTTGCCCATCCAGTGTGTCTCCAGTACCAGATTTCCTATCTAGCTCAGGGGCATCACCGCATATAGAATGGAAAGGGGTAACACCTGAGTTACCTGAACGGAGAAAGGTAGCTCGCAACCCATTCACATATGCATCCGAAAAAGAAACCAATCAGCCCAAACTTGAAGAACTTTAAGAACACGTTCCTGCAAAAGGTCAGGAGAAAAACCTTTAGCTTCTGAAGAAGGAAAAGAAGTAAAGTCTAGGGGAAAAGCAAGCAAAGAGATCTTAAACTCATGGCTAACCTTAAGGGCCTCTGCAGTAATTCGTCCAGTTATACTGCGATATAAGTCATTAAAGCTTTCCATAATGTCTGGTAGAGTTGCTTCAAATTTGGTACGATAAGCAGAGGCATTCTTCACAGGAGCACTGCTATTGTGAAGAATGTCTGAAACAAGCATGAGTCTTGCAACTTTTGTTGGAATTGGAGTTTCTTTAAGAGTCAAGGACTCAGTTAACACTTCAACCACCTGACATGCAGGAATGCATAATTCATCATTCCAAGAGATAATGGAATAATGAAGTAACAGAGATGACAGCAAACCTACTTACAGCATATATAGCTTGGGATAAGATTTGGCATTCCTAACATCTAACCATGATCTCGAAATCCCCTCCACCCTTTTCAGCTGACAGAAGTTAGGGTCATTTAATTGAATTCCACATGTTTAAGCTTCACATACTGTTTATATTAACATACAAGGTTCAATATGTAACATGGTGACCATTAGTACATTTGTCACAATATATCTCTCCCCCATATATAGTAGAACTGAACTTTAAATTGGAAGTAATATAACTACACAGGTTAGATCAGACTGAAACTATTCATCTGTAACCACTAATAGCTTTCTGACCCAAATCTTAGGAGTTGCTTCTTCAAAGAATATGGTTGCACCTCCTTATATTATTCCAACCACAAATATATAATATAATTGTGAAGTGTCTATCTAATTTCATTTTGATACAGAAATGCTTTCCTAAGTACACTACGAGTTCATTTTCACAAGCGACTGCACCATATATCCACCATCCTATATGCTCATGAATTGCGTTTCTTGGGAAAATCATCAGCTTTGCCAAGTAATTTGATATATGGAAAAGCAAATAGTGTATTGGCATTAGCTTAAGGAATTACCTCTCCTGCTGCGTCAGCATTATCCAGGGCAAAACCCATAGCTTCTTTTATTTGGCTTCTTTCTAATGTTAATGCGCGCAACATATCCTCAAATTCATCTCTTTGGGCATCTGTCAAGGTACGTTCCACCTCCACCCGCTGTAAACATAGCAAGATGGAGCATGAAAAGATACACCAAAATCGAATGACAAGTAAAAAAATGGATGCAACGTATCTCCAGCTAACAGCACAGAAGAAAGGAGCAGAAATTACTTTGCTTTTTCCTGCAGCATAGGTGCTTCCACCCTCCTTTTCATGGTCTGCCCCCTTTGCTGTTGGTAAAGGAGGTGGCATCCATCTTTACATACAAATAACAATGGAGTCAATAAAAAAGTGCATCGACTGAGATTTTGAAAGAGGAAGCATTTTCTCCGAAGAGCTTCTACTCCGTATAATGGAAGATATCTTTCCCATTGACAAAAGGGTGTTTTATGTCTCTTCACATGATTTGCCAGCTAGAGCTAATCAATACGAATTATCTCACAAGGCATGCAAGTTTAAAGCAGTTTTGAGGAGTTTGTTATGTCCATTTCAAGAACAAACTTTGTTTACCTTCCACTACCGGTGATCATGATGAAAGGCTCTGTTCGCCATCGCTGAAGTGTATCCCCCTGCAATAATACACACATTTGTTTGACATTAATGGTTCGCTAGTTGCTCCTCAGATGATTATGAGACAAAATATGCTGCTTACAACTGCAAGTTTACAACATAAAGGAGCAATTCTACGTCATTGATGAAAAGGAAACTATAGCACCCAATTCTTTAATTGCTTCAACTTCTAATTTGCCCTTTTACTTTGTATGCGCATTTATGTCAGTTTGTAGCAGCAACTGAAAATCTTAATTTGAATCCGAAAGGAGCTTAACTCAGACTTCATATGTAACTTTATTTCTATACCACCAAATTAATAGCAAAGAATCCACATTAATTGCATCACGTATATGAACTGGTGGGGATGCCAGAGACAGATAAAGAATTTTCGACAGAGCAATGGTTCTAGACCATCACCAAGGAATGCAAGGCCCTCAATCGTCAGGGAGAAAGTAAAACAACATTTACGGTTGAAAGTGCTTCTTGTGCCAAACACTGAGCATGTATTTGA
This sequence comes from Sesamum angolense, assembly GCA_034509725.1. Taxonomy (NCBI): domain Eukaryota; kingdom Viridiplantae; phylum Streptophyta; class Magnoliopsida; order Lamiales; family Pedaliaceae; genus Sesamum; species Sesamum angolense. The sequence goes on from JACGWL010000006.1 coordinate 15,197,333, forward strand.
ATGGACTATATTCACCTTGAGTCGGGGATTAAATCTGTCACAAGTAGGATTCAGCTTGCAAACTTTCAAGTTTAAATGTATGGTCTCAACCACATCAAATAACAGGAAATGAAGGCAACTGTGTATCATGCAATAAAAATAGTAGTTGCAACGGAAGGATTAGGAGCAGAGACAATTTCAGCATACAACTGTAACAATTACAAATTTATGATAGTTCAGAAGACAACCACAAAAGCAGATTCACAACTTGACATGTCCACTGAAACAAAAAGACTTAAATGATTTTGCACCTTGGAACCAGCAAACCACACTTTTTTTCCCAAATGACAAGCTTACCTGAGCAAATGAATAGAGCCTCCACACATAGTAAGTATGCTCTTTTGAGCCGAGCTCAAACAAAAAACTAAATAGAGGATTTCCACGGCCCCTTTCCATGATTGCTTGTTCAAAAGCACAACCCCCATCAAGAACATAGAGAGCCATTGTATCAATAACATGTCGAAGATGGTTATCATCAGGAGGAACAACATTAATATCAGGTACATTCGGAGTAAGAACCTACACATCCACGCAAAGCAAGTGCATCAGCAATGCCAGTCAGAGTTACAGAATTGATGAGAGAAAATTAGAGTTGTTACTAATTTCAGATTGGCCTGCTTTTATCGGTTTTGTAAGTGTGGACATATGTCTGAATTTCTAAGAAATTAAATAGCTTGTTGCACGATAGCCTGGATGCAAACTCAAAGGTGATACTTGTCTATCCCTGAACTAGTTGTTTTACACATTGTACTTTGTAGGAATTGCTGATCTGTTATGACGTAAGTGGTTGGCTATGGAATGAGAAATTACGATTAAATGAACTGGACAGCAATATCTTTCGTCCTAATGTGCAGTGATGGAGAACAGTGAGTTTTATTTCACTTCACAGGACATGGTATAGATTCCTTGGCACAATTCCTCACTTATCTACTTTAGTTAGAGGAAACATGTTCATGGTAAATAAAATATGATCCTTTTCCATGCTTCAAAATTTCAAGAGAAATGATAATATATCAATATCGCAAACAGAAGCTTTGGCCCCACTTTCCAGCTTCTGCTAATGATATTTGCATGCCATGATAAATAGTGTAAACTGTAAGTATGAGATTACCTACCAACTCAGAGTTTTGGCTTGGAATGGAATTTACTGGGGGACCAGATGGGCCAGACAAGATCACCGTAGCACCCTGACAAGACGACAAAAGCACTAATTATCAAAACGCATCTGACCTAAAATATTATATAATAGAAAAAAAAAACCCGAAGGGGTTCTAGGTTAATATGTCTATTAATTGAGACATCACACAACACTATCAAATAGAAGAAAGCTCTTACATATGGCATGTACACAAACATCAATCTTACAATGTTTTAGAAAGAAAAATTTACCGACCTCCTTACTTCTGATTGCCATATGTCCAGGAGGCGGAGCAGGGAGTGCTTGCGATGGAAGAGAGACAGACTTACCCCATCCAATCTTCAATTCATATTCATAGACCACTACTCCTGAATTGTAAAGATGTCTTTAGTAACTGAGTCATTCTTGCATTACTAGAAGATATCTTATCCACTTAAAAGGTACTTATGCAACATGCTATTTGTCGAGATAATACTCAATCAAACAATCGACATAACAGGAAATAAGCAAGGATGCACAATCTTTAAACATAAGAATTCTATTCCATTCTAAAGGAAAAGGTGAGATTTATGTAGTTTACATTGTTTTCATGTATAGCCGAGACTATTAATGAAAAATAACAGTAATATACTTTTGAAAAGCCTTAGCAGACCTTGCATTTCATCCTTAGCAGCTTGAGCATCAGCCCTGTTCATGAAAGCCACAAAGCCACAATTCCTTTGCCGTCTCCTTTCCTCTTCTGTTCTTGGCCACATAATTTTGACACTGGCAATAGGTCCAAATCTTCCAAAAGTCCGCAAAAGAAAATTCTCATCGACCTGACAGTGAAGAAAATGTACAGTTAAAGGTTGACGATATTAGAAGTTCCTCAATCCTTAGGGTAGCAGATTATAGAAGAGAGAAAGAAAATGATGAGTCTAAAGAGAACATTACCTGAGGTGATAAGTTCCCCACATAAAGATTTGTTGTTTGTGGATCTCCATCATCAAATGATCCAGGTCTTCCCATTGGATCAAATTCATCTGGCAGCTCATCAAACCGACTGGATGGCTGAGAAAATCAAGACAAGAATTATTAGAGACACCATTTTCAAGTGAAGACATTGTTATTTGCAGAATGATAAACACAGGCCAACATGGGAAACTGCACATGCACTGCATGCTAGCAACTTAACAATTTAATAGCATGGAAGGACCAGAGCTTGGCGACAAAAGAGGAAAGAAAGATAATTAAGGCATCATAGGAAGGAAAGGAAGTTGTGGCAGCAGAATGTCCTGCTTTGGTTGATGAAACACAGTTTTACGAAGCACTTACGGTTGAATTGTCACTGTGACGTGTATCACGCCAGCTGTCACGCTCTTGATTCCGCCTCTCCCTCATCTCCTGTTCATGCTTCAACTCCTCCATAAAATGATCAATATTCCGAGACTTCCCCTTTTCTTTCTCCTTTGGCTTCTCCTCCTTCTGTAGATCAGTAAACCAATAAATGGAATATGATGGAGAAAATAATCACGCATTAGTTTACTGAAAAGTCAGAGAAACATGTCATCTTTGCACTAACCTTCTTGTCATATTCTCTACCCTTTGTCGCCATTGGAGGTGGGATGAAAGATGGTACATACCTGCATGAAGTTCAGCTATAATCTAATACCTATGCTAACAATAAGAATTTCCCAACAACTGAAATAAAAACAAATTATAATAATAAGAAGGAAAGAAAAATAAAGTTATGACACATAAGTTATGAGAGAGAAACAGAGAAAGAGTGATGAACAACAATACAAAACCACTTAGACCATCTTCTCCTAGAAAAGAAGAGAGGTATTACTTCAAAATTATTTTGCAAGTTTCGGCCCTTTTCCCACCTATACATGCATAAGAAATGAATCAAAGTTGACTGATTTGTTTTGTAAGAAGTACAATTTCTTGTTATTTCTAATATTTCCTGGAAATGGCACATCAAGAGCATTTGATGTGAAAGAAAAGATGCTTTTAATTTCGCGAACTCTATTTTTCAAATAATAACTTGTATTATATCGAAATCAAACTTGTTACCTTTTGGAAACAAAACTTACTTAGTGTCATATTCACTGTCTCACACCAAAGTCTTAATGGTCCTCTATGATCAAATCTATCTGTAGTATTTTCCTTCAAAACATCCTTACAAGTATCGAGTGATACCATAATTAAGGAGTTGATTAGAAATTAGACGTGCAAACTCAAGACTGATCACACCTGGTGTTGAGATAATAAGACAAAGAAGGAAAACCCCAAATGACCCGAATGTCTAAGAATTAACAGGTCTGGGTGGCTTCCTGTCTCGGGCGTCCAGGAGAAGGATCATAGATCATTACTTGATCTATTGAAGGTTTCAATTCCCATGTGCACTTTATGAATACAGCCAAATATCTACTATTGTGGACAACTGAAAGGTTGATCAAGAGAAGGTAAAAATCAAAACATAACAAAACAAAAACAAAACAAACATCCCCTCTGGTTAACTTTCCGCAATCAACATTCAGTGCACAAGAACAAACTACAAAACAAAGAGACAACTTAATTTCCGATCAAGAACACTTTTCTCTTGACAAGAAAGAAATAATAGAACTAAATGTCCCACGTGCACAGAAACATTAGGTCAAGCAAAGATACAAGACCATAAGCAAGAACCCAGTCAAGTACAACATAACTGTCTGACTATATTACTTAGTTACAAGTTAGAACAGTCAAGTGACCATATAGACTCAAGTACAAAGTATATTGTACAGATGCTGCAGGATTTTGGGCTAGCAATGAAACACTTTGTAAATAAATTAAAAGAATCTCCACAAGACCAAAAAATGATCTTTGTTACATCGGATAAATCAATAGAGCTTTAATTAATATTAGGAACACGAATACCAGCAAAATGTCGATAATACGGTATTAATCAACTAAGTATAGCTTGAAAACCCAAGCAGCAAAGTCTGCATCTGATGATGTTATCACCATAATTCTCACAGCAGTTGCAACATACTTGACAAAAGCATTTGTTTACCTACTCCCTTTCTTTAAACCAGAACCCTCATCTTTGGAATTTCCACCTGCCATCCGCGAATGAATAGAAAAGGCCCATATTTTTATCAATGCGTCCATGTAACAAAAAGAAATCATTCATTTATCCGCATTGCATAACAAATAACAAATAATTAACTTTCTTGTGTGATATAACAAAAAAAATATGGAAAGATATTCCTGAGTCACAAATAACCTTCGGAATCATTTTTCAGCTTCTCATTAGGGTTAATGGTTCACCTCTTACAAAGGCCTTCGACCCTGGAGTATTATCAGCCTGAAATGATTCTAGAAACTCTTGATATAATCGAGCTGTTTCATCCTCCGCCCTCTGGAAATGAAATAAAGTTAAATGAGAAACTACATAGCAATAGGACAAGAAGAATGTCAAAATTTTAGTTCCTAATCCAGAGTAAGATATAAATGAAGGAATGAACAATGGGAATGCCTTTTTCTTCGCCTCTTCCTCTTCTCTATGCTTCTGAAAGGGTGTTTTCTTCCGAGAACTCATTTTACTATGTAATTATTAAACTGCAGAAAAACACAAAAAGAATGTCTGTGAAAACACATTTAAAAGGAAACATAATAGCTGATACAATAACAGTGGAATTTGGGGGGGGGGGGGGTGGGGGTGCAAGAACAACTTCAAGAAGTCCCAAGTTATAAACCGAATGAAAACCAAAACAACAACTATTCCACGCATTCACAAATTCATAACTACACTACAACATGAGCCAGAACTTGTAAGAGCTCCCCCATAAAATTACGAATTTGCGCCAGAAATACAGTCTCAGAGCAAACAATAAACAACAAACGAGCAGCAATTACACACAAGAATGTGCACATACCAGAGTTATTTATCAAAGAACAAGAAAAGGGCTCTTTCCTCAACTTCAATACTTGATTTTTCAGACGCTAAAACCCCTGTTTCTTGGTTTATCCTATTTCCCTTAATTCCCCTACAAAATCCTCACAAAATAAATACGTTTGTCCTAAAAGCCCACGAGAAAGTACGATAAACAAACAATATAAATGCAACCCTGTAGAGAGAGAGAGGGAGCGTACTGGGGAGAGAGGGGTATGGATCTGTTGGAGAGAAAATTTCTGATTGTGAGAGTTTAGAGTGTCTTAAGCCAACACAAGAACGAGGAGAGGCGAAAGTCCTTTTACCTAGAACCGAGTCGGAGCCCGAGCCCGACCCGTATTAAAGTTCCGGGTCAGGAGATTTTCCTTTTTTCTTTTTTCTTATTATTCTTTTCTTCTTCCACTAAATTCTTGTGTAAGAGAAACTTGTTAATCCTGATTCTGTCATACAAGTTTATTCCTAAATTTTTATTACAAAATTTTATAGAAAATAAACCAATTAATACATTTAGGTAAATATTTCGATGAAAAAATTGAATTATTTAATAAGGACAGTTCACAAGGCCGATGAGAATGAATTGAGCTGATCCTTATTTATAATTTACTATAAAAAATGACAATCTACTGATAATCCATCAAATTGTGGTCTGATTGGCTTTCGAGTGTAATAGTAATCCCAGTTTATCCCGCATTTCTTCCAATTCATCCAACTGGGCTCTGACCATTTATCATATACACAAAAATAAACAGCTTCTAATATTTTGTTATTTGTCATCTATTTATCAATCTTCAAAAAGAAAATGTTGTGATTTGTTTTTCCCTAATGTGAATATTTGTCAAAAAATTAGATGGATCGGATCAATTCTTGCTATTCGATTGATGATTTTGTCATCATCCTTATTTCTAAATAATTCATATGCAATTTTATTTGCTTTAACAGGTTGATTTTACCATAATTTGAGAGCTTAGAATTCTTACACAGAAAATGGTTATCATAAAGCAAGAAATGTACATAACTAATGACCATCTTTTGATGGTTCAAGAGCAATAAATTTACAAATAACATAACAACTAAGATAGACTGATAAAACATTCCAACTCCGAGGAACAGAGTAAACTTGTTCAAGAAACATAGGCTTAAAAATACACGACACTTTTATGCGTTTAGGCTACAGATGCCAACAGGAGCAACTCTCAAGGAGCTGATGCAAAGTTACCAAAGTGCTTAGGTAGCAACACGATACTAGACGAGGCCGAATGCCACTAGCGTCATTGTATTTCCACAAGAAGGAAATATGAGATAGAAAAGTTTCAAAACGGAGGACTGTGAAACGGTGGATGGTCCCGACTGACTCCAACTAGACAAATTCCAGTCTTCACTACAATACCCCAATTTAGACATTTATCTCAATGGTAGAAACTAATGAGCCAGTTTCTTCAGGTGTTGTAATGTCCTCTGCTTGATCCATTGTCGATCATATGGTAGGTAAGCCTGGATTGAGTGATCATAGCTGCAAAAGAACAACAGTCATGGGATTGCATGATTGATAGCTTACTGGAACTCAATAGCATGTTCGGAGAGGGAAACTGAAAAATCTGACTGAATTTCAATGATTAAGTTCATCCTAGATGCAAAAAAGTTTGGCACAAGATTGCCCTTTGAAATTACATAGGCAGTGGAAACTTATACCAACAGGGAGAGACAACAAATTCCATTATTGGAGGACTAAAGATATGTATATTAGTATTATATGTGTACGTGCGAGTGTATGTGCGTTTAGAGAGAGAAAGGGATGAAGTTTACACTAAGGCGCTCATATCAGCAAGTCCGTCAATGAAATTGTAAAGATCCGAGATATCATATGTGATATTTCTCACGGCTGGATTTAGCTCCTTGAGTTACGTTCATATAGTCCACATATTCCTGCAGAAACCATTAGAAATTATGTGAGGCAAGAAAGATAAGAGTGTTGAATGCCATCGTAAACTCCAATCCTTGTTTGGGCAGCAAGATGGAAATTTTACTTCAAAGGCATTCAGGTTTCCTGATTTTTTTGGTTGTAATGATTGTTTAATATCCTTAACTGCACCGGTCTTAAGAGACAAAACACGCGCATAATTGACATAAAATTAAGGGAAAGAAAATATAAGAAAGTATAATTGGTATATTCTTCTCCTCCTAATGCAGAAAGTGTCCTCATAGGATTAGCTGTGAATTTGAATTCAACAGAATACAAACCAAAATATAGAATATCCAGTGAAGCATAAGCACACCTCATTGACCCCAAGCAATCTTTGGAGATCCAAATATAAACAAACCACAACAGTAAAATATATCTGTTTGTATATCAGTTATCTTGTATAGCTCACACTGTATACTAGTTTTTTGAAACATTATATGAATTACAGTCCTTCAAAAGCACCAACTTATGAGCATAGGATAAAACTGTCTATTTCTTTTCCAAAAAAAAAAAAAAAGGATAAAACTGGCTATTTTTATCTCATTTTCTATATATGAAATTAATGTTTAGTAGAAGATTCTCTGACATAATAGGGACTCTAATCTCCAAAAGCACTACCACAATAGTCTAAAACCCTTCAACATCCTTCACTACATTGCTGCCGAAGAAATGGATGATTGGATGGTTAGCAAATCAATAACCAGTTCAGCAAAAAGCAAATTACGGAAACCATGACACATGTCATCAGAAGATGTCAGAAAACAAATTTCTCAAGGATGCATAAATGCAATTGGATTTATGTTGTTTGACAGGGTAGATCGACAAAACCAGCATCTCATCAAGATGACTTCATATGACACATAACCACAGCAACAGAAATAATGGCTTTAGTGTGTTCACGTCAAGCAGCCAACCAAAGCCACAAATCACGATTTATACATTCATGCAACAACAATAACATGCATAAATCCAACAGTCAGAGACTTGTAAGGAGTAAAAGCATTTGGCACATACCATCCATTGCTTGACTGATTGACTCATAATCCATGAAAGTACGAGTCGCTCTGTGCTGAGATGTTTGCATGAGAATAATAGTGTGCCTATTAGACTGCATAGAAGAAACCACAAAATTAAAAATCATAAATTATCTACAAGTGTCACTAGAAATCTTGTCGCAGAATTATCTAATGTCGATCCTATTTTCCAAAAGAAACAATCAAGCAACTGAAGCTGCAGCATACTTGTAATCCACTAGACAGCCCATTGAAGCAACAACATAACTTCACTTTTTCAAAACGATAACACAATTTTAAATGCCTCAGAACCCTAAGAGTCTTGAAAGAGAGATAGGTCTCCCTTGTGCACTAGTAATAAGACTTTTCATAAAATGATAAAAAAAAAAAAAAAAAGGGTCTACCAAATATCCCATCTTTCATAGAAATACTCCAACAACAATACAACAAAAGGGCCAAATAAATTTTGTTAATAGTAAAAAGCAGATGAACAAGTAAAGAGTCCCATCTACTATCATGTAAGAAAAAACGTAGAAATCGTTGAAGAGCTTGAATTTCATAACTTCACATCATCGGCTGCTCAAATTAAGAAAAATCATGTGCCCGCCTTAATTGGACATGAAACACGAAATCCAATTTCCAATAAAGTGAATAAGAAGAAAAAATAGCAAAAACAAAAAAAAGAAAAAAGGGTTCGGGAAATCTTTCTAGACGCACAGAAAGCAAACCCTAACGAACCCAGAAAACGGAAAAAAACCAAAAAAAAAAAAAAGGGGGTGACGTTCGTACATGTTTATAGACACATAAAACTACATAGACAAGCTCATGTAGAGGAAAGGATTACCATTCTGAAGGAACAAGAAGATCAGCAGCAAGCGGAAGAGAGAATTCCTTCAGTGCGTTTGGTGTGTGGAAAAAGGGAGTAGGACTAAAGTGTCTGATAAAAGCTATTTTTGGCTGGGCGGATGACGGACTACGGAGTTGAGGGCAATTTCGTCAATATCAGAAAAAAAAGGCAGAAATTATTAATAATTAAATAAAAATAATACTTTTACCACTATTTTAATTTACAATATATATCAACTAATATTTTATTTCAATGTCCTTACAAGAGACAAAATTGCAAAATGACGCCCACAAGTATTAAAAAGTTTTGGGATAAATGCTTTTTTGGTCCTTAAATGTAGTAGCTAATGTGATTTTGATTTTTAAATAATTTAAAATTATGATTTTAGTCCTCAAATTTTTATTTTTTTGACACTTTTGGTCCTTCTATTAACTTTTCAGTTAAATTTAATGGAAACTTCTTTTAAAGTGGAAAAAATTATTATTTTCCTCCTATTTTCGTATTTTTCAAGTTGTAGTCCAATGCACCAATTTTTCATATATTTTTCAATTTCAAAAGAGAATAAACCAAAAAAATAAATTTAAACAATAAATTTTCTAAATAATCTTAATAAAAATGTCAATAATAGGAAAATTATCAATAAATTTTTAAAAAAATATTGCTTAAATATATTTTTTTAGGTTTATTCTCTTTTGAAGTTCGAAAATAAAAAATAAAAAAAAAATGGATGCATTGGGTTACAACTGGAAAAACACCGCAAAATGAGAAGAAAATAGCAATATTTTTCAATCTAAATGAAATTTTCGTTAAGTTTAATGGAATGACCAAAAGTGCCAAAAAAGTTAAAGTTTGAGGACCACAACTGCAATATTAAATTATTTGAGAATAACAATCGCATTAGTGACTATATTTGAGGACCAAAAGTGTATTTTCTCCAAAAGTTTCTATCATTAAAATAAGGATAAATTACGTTACCACCCATAAAGTTCAATTAAGTTTCACAAATACCCATTTTTTTTGTAAAATTACAACTATACCTCCAAAGGGTGTTGTGTAATATTTTCTAGAGATAATTACACTTTCATTCCTGAAATTTGATATAATTACACATAAATCCACTGAGATTTGTTTTTGTTTAACAAATAAATCATTTTGTTAGTCAACATTCACTGAATTTATTGATATTAACAAAAAAATTGAATAATAATATATATTAACGCATGAAGACGCATGAGGCTAATTTGATCATGAAAAAAATTTATTTGACCTAGAATAAATCAATAATCAGTCAATTGAGAGTAAATATTTTTTTTTTCTGATTTTTTGTCAGTATCAACAATTTGTGGTGAATTTTGACTAATAGATGAATTTATTTGTTAGACAGAAGCAAACCTTAGGTGCTAGATATATTTTCTCAAACCATAGTGGCTCTACTTGTAATTATACCTAATCTCAAGGGGAAGAAAGTATAACTATCCCTATTTTTAATAAGATGTTTGTATAAGTTTTGCTTTTAAATAGAATGCGTAATGTAATTTATAACTATAATATTAAGGGATATAACTGTCATTTGTAAAAAGTAGGAGGTGTTTGCGTTTTTAACTTAACTTCATGGGTGTCAATGTAATTATTTTTTTAAATAAGTAACTTCCTATTTTAATTAGACAAATTAAAACAATGTCGATTTTTTTTTAATTTTAAATTGAGTATTTTTATTTTATATGTATATTATATGTAAAAGAATATTTCATTAAATATATAAGTACATATATACACACATATATAAAGTAAAATATTAAACAAAAATACCAACTTAAAGTAAAGGATTTAATGGGTATTACTAAAGAAATTATTATTGTTGACGTCGTATTTGCATTCAATATATGTTAAAGAGTACAAAATTCAAGATATCTATATATTTGGAAAATATATTTTATACAGCATAATTTTGGATAAAAAGAATTCTGACCGAAAAAAGTTTTTGATAATATTAAGGATAAATTAAAACGAACTCCGATGAGGTTTGTCATAATTACAAATACTTTCTTATTGTTTGAAAAATTATAAATACTGCCGGATTATACAGTCGTCTAACAAATACCCTTATAATGAGTTGTTACGAGGAAATATTTATTAGATAGTTGTTTATTTTAGGGGGTATTTATAATTTTTAAACAATAATTGAATATTTATAATTATGACAAATTTTAGAACGTCTGTTGTAATTTATTCTAATAGTAATAATATTTTTGGAATACTAACACTAAAAAAAAATATTATTGGCTACAATATTAGTGGATATGACTAAAACTCATGATAAATGACTATTATTAACTACAGTTAAATAAAATCGATGCAAAAAACTAACTTTTATACCTTCGAAAAATTATTTGCCATGACTTTTTAAATATGACAAATATTTTAGCCACCCTTGCAAAAACCACAGCCAACAACCATTGCATGGCCATGGTTTAATAAGTATTTGCTACGATTATTTTTATTAATCATAGCAATTAACCGTAGTTAAATATTATAATTCTTGTTGTGTAACTTGTACCATATGCTTGAGATGAGAGGAACTTTTACCATTGATCTATAAGTAAATTTTGTATAATACAAAACAATATCATAGTACTTGGACATCAAAAAACTCAATGTTGTGGTTTCTCATTCAATGGAACCATTTGTATGCTTTCCTCCTCATCCATATTTTTACCATTGTTCTTTGTCAACACATCCGGTGGAACTAGAACCTCAGACGGATCGGCGTTTGGTACTAGAAAAACCAACCCCAACGTCGAAAATCTGAGTATATTTCTGATCAACACAGAGAGCCACAGGTTCTTGAAATCGGTCCTGGTCACGTTCAAGAGATGAAGAACCACTCCGCCACCCCATTTGGAGGTGAGAGAACCAAGGCTGTCGATGCACATCAAGAGTGCAAAGAACGTGCCCTCGATGCCCAAGGGACATAGTTGTGAGCTCAAGACTATCATAGGCATCCACCGGATTTTGCCCACGATCCGTGAAACGCATTCTTCCATTACTACAAAGACGTAATCTGGGACTCCAAGGGCTAAGTTCCATCGCAGAATAAACACTAGATCGAGCATCCCTGACACGCCGTACAGGATTTGTGCAAAGCAGAGCAAGGCCCTGAAAGGGTAGTTCCTGAGAGTTTTGTGGTAGATGACCACTCCAACTATCGAGGCCATTGCGCCTATTGCATAGATCATCCCGACAAATTCCTGTACCAACGGATTCGGAAGTTTCACATGGTCATTAATCAAGATATCAGACAGCATAAAAACAACATAAATTATTAAACCGTGCAGCAACTCAAGCATCACATTTCAACTGTTGCTTCTTCATGAAGGATGAATACGTGTACCTTGGAGAATGCAGGGCCGGCTTTGGGATCGGTGTACCAGTAGAATTGGCCTTCATGGGTGCTGATGCTTAGAGCTAAAGATAAGTACATATAGAGTGAAGGCTTCCAGACTTGTGGGAATTGTAAGGTTCTCAACATCCCCTTCGCAGCTTCTCTCAGCTTTTCTGTTGACTGTAAACATAAAACTGAACTTTATTACATATTGGGACATAGTTCTTGCAGCATTTGCAACTACTAAAGTAGCACTAATTCCAGCGTTCACATTGTTGAATGAAAGTAAAAAGTTTGTCCGAAGGACAAAATTTCAGTACTAATTACCTCTCATGATCTTAAATCGAATCAGTATCATGAATCGACAACGGTGGGCCGACAATTTTTTACAAAGTATTCGACTTTAAGATATAGGACGAAAAATAAAAATTTGACATAAATTGGTATTGACTTGAAGATATTAAAAAGAATATGTATTCACATTCTTCAAGACTATTAATCAAGAACAAGCAAAAATGTGGGGTTTGGTAAAAGCCCCCTCCCCCAGTAGTCACTGCTCCACATCCCAACTCTATACATGCTTTTTCAAACAAGAAAAAACATGTCTGCTTCATTACAGCAGTAATGCATTATTTTTTTCAGATTGTCATAATTAGTGGCTAATTAGATCTCTTATACATATATTGTAATAATTATTTATAGGGAAAGAGAATCATAAATGAACTTATCGATACAGCACGAAACTAGTTAGTAGTTGTTTATGATTTTCATGTTGTATATAGCAACGTTAGTTATTCCGATTCAATTCCCTTATCTCAGATCAATAGTTTATCGTACGTTTATATATATTTACATACGACGCGGATGCAAGAAATGGAAATTTAATTAATTCTAACCTTGTTCTTTTGGATATGAAGCTCATCAGTTGTTCTCAGCTCATAGATCACAAAGCCAAGCACAATTAGGGTAGCTGGTGGAACTGCCAAAATCCCCAATGCAATCTGCAGAGAATATGTGAAATTTCAGTGTAAAAAAACATTCATGTATTTATATATTTTAGGGTTTCTAATCAACATATGAATGACGAACAAAAATTGAAAGACCTGAGCTCCAAGATGATGAACAAAAAAACCACTGGTAGAATAGCCTAAAAGAGCACCAGCTGATGAACAAAACCCACAAAGGCTTTGCATGTCAGCTGCCAGAGACCTGATCTCAATACTGTTTCTTGCAATGCAGGCATCTATGGTTACATCTGCAATGGCAACCCCGGCCGCCACCCCTATAAGACAAGTCAAAGCTAGAACCACCGGCAACTGGCCTCCGGCCGCCACGGACAAGGCGGACACTGTCCCGACGATCCCGGCCAGCACAAAGTATGGCCGGCGCCGATACCCTTTCACCGGAAAAACATCAGTCAAGAGACCCCAGATGGGTTTCATCACCCATGGAATGTAGTATAGGCCTATGAAGAGCTGCACAGCTGATGGTTGCAACTTCTGGACATCTTTCCAGTAGTAGTCGGAGACGACCTTGAAAAACGACCAGGAGAAGCCCTGGTTGAGGCCGTAGACGAGCATGACTCCAAGAACAAAGGTGGGGTTGAGCCTGGAGGAGAGCATTTGCAGCCATTGGAATGGCTCAAGAATGGTTGATGATAGAAAACCTGATCTCCTTGAGCATTTTTCTGAGCCATCCTCGTAGTTATCCTCCTCCTGTTCTTGATCTGTCTTGGTTAAGGGTTTTTGCGAGTGATCTTGTTCCATTAGATTGAGATGTTGCATTTCTGAAGGGCACATAGTGGAGGAAGACCATGGATGTTGGAGTAGACTATCAGGATGCAGTATGAAAAATCTTCAAGAAAATTAGTTAGAGATGTCTAATTCCAAGAGCTGGAGTATTAATTTTTTACCTCAATGACATCAACTTGTAATAGAATAATGTACCTTCTTACATCTGCAAGTCTAAATTATCACACAACAGACATACATTAACATCAGTCTTCACAGTGGGGTTGGGCAGCGGCTAATACTTTATTTAATCCAAATATTCTGTTGTTTATTGATAACATAAACTAATATTGAGTAGCACGGTTGACATACATCGGTGTGCATAAAATTACAAATATATGTTTGTTTTTTTTTATATAATTTTATTATTATATTAAGTAGGAGAAAATAGAAAATGTAGCGAGAGAGAGAGAGAGAGAGAGAGAGAAGAGAGTAGTCTCTGATGAGATTCAAAAGCCTAATCTGGAATTAATAATTAATTCAGATAGATTCCTGCAACTGCAAGATTTTGAAAAGATAATGTTGTCTTTTTGAAGTGAAAAAGCAACATCTTAGACTACTCAAGAGTAAATAAGAATTGTTACTGTGACCCATTGACCAACAAATACCTCACATCTTGGATGGATGCAACTCCTGGAAATACTCCCTTCACTGGTTTTAACATATTATGATCATTAAAAAATAACCAATCTGGATTGAACATCAACAACATATTCTGATACCCGGCTTCAAATGAGATATATACACTAGCAAAACAGAAATTTCAACTGTTTTCGGATCACTCATTTATTCAATGTCTGACGAAAATGTACATATAAGACCGCAGAAATCCAAAACATATCCCGGTATACAAAAGCTCGTCGTAGATGGGTAGGCATATGTGGAATTCATGCTGCAAGAATCTTCTTAATATCTTTCTGCAACAGGCAAGCAGAGACGAAGAACAGTAAATACCGCAGAATTCATGATGATCCAGTAAATGATTACGAGGAAAAAAAGATAAAGAAAAGATGAATTAGTGAAGTAACCTTTCAGGTATATTACAAATTTTACAACAAATTGGCAGGAGTTAAGGAGGGAGTCCATTTCCATTTTCGGAGTTTCTAGTTAAAGCAAAACTAAATCCACGAGAGACATATTTTTGGTGCATTGGATAAAACCACTAATTACAATAGTAGAAATTCACCCATTTCAGTCAATGATTAGACTTTTTAGCTAAATAAAACTATGGTGAGTATATCATTTCCCAGAAAGTACTTGAATTTTTTGCTTCCAAGTCATTTTTATTGAAGTTTCCTTTTGCTTCCAAGTCATTTTTTATTTTATGGAAGCTTCAAGCTACGAATGGCATTCAGACCTTTTGTCCTTAGGTGGAAAATGGAAATCAAGAATCAAAACATAAAATTCAGACGATCACGATCCTCTATTACTATTAAACATAATGTTACGAATAGGAAGTATGATGGCAAAAGGTTTACCTCTATTTGGAAAGGGGAAGTTGTTGGTGGATATCTTTCAACAACTTTACCATTTTTGTCAACTAGGAATTTCTCAAAATTCCATTTAATCAAATCACCGAGAAACCCTCCAGCATTTGACTTCAGGAACTGATAAACGGGAGCTGTATTTGGCCCATTAACATCAACCTGCACTAGTTAAATCTTAGTAATTGAGTTAAAACACTGTAATCAAAGAGTGTAAGTGGAAAAATCAACCAGAAGTACCTTATCAAAAATTGGGAATTCTGCTTTAAATCGTGTACATGCAAACTGCTTGATTTCTGAATTTGAGCCTGGCTCTTGCCCCCCGAACTGATTACAAGGAAAGGCTAAGATTTCCAATCCTGCATTATTGTTGAATTATAGTTTAATTAAATCGCAATAACACTCTCAGAGAACTTCAGGAGCATTTGACGAAATTTGAGAACGACTTCAACACAATTCATTATGATGTTAATTCAATTAACCAAAATCTCACCTTGAGTTTTGTACTTCTCATAGATATGGGAGAGCTCTGAGTAATTTGATGATGTCAAACCACTGCATTCAACATCAATTAACCAAATCAGTTCAAGTTGCTTTCAAGACAAAAATTGCAGCCTCAGGAACAACAGCCTGAATTAAAATCGTATAAAACTATAAAGTGATTAGACAACTCAATGTAGATTGAAGAGAGGATATACCATCTTGAAGCAACATTTACGATTAAAAGTACCCTTCCTTTGAATTTGTTAAGTGCAACATCCTTCCCATCAATATCCTGTTGTCAGTAACAACCGTGAGGACTATTTTTAAACTGATGAAACAATCTATCATCTCTCAGATGAGATTATTTATGTCCAGTTGAAAGTGTATCTTATCAATGCTCGAACCAGTATCATAATTAAGATCATGGGAAAAACATTGATCAAAACCATGCTTTTGTTCTATTGAAGAGTGCAAATTTATATCAGTATCATCGATATTCGACGGGCAGTTAATTCCTTGGGCTTTTGCTTTACAAAGGAAGTTCATAACATAGGGAAGGCCAAATTTCCGTTGATGTTAAAGGTTCCATAATTGCTCGTAAAAGTTCAAAAAGTAACTATGATAAGCGTGGCACCCAGCGTCCCCCTGATCCGCTGCAGTCACTTTTCGCAGCTGAGGAAAAGAAGGGATGAATTCATTTGCTAAAAGCCACATCTAAAGAAGAAAACGATGGAATGAAGCCAACTTTAATCTCTTTGAACCATAGGATCAATAATTTAAGGAACTTACAAACTCAATCAAATTGGTAATAGTAGAACCTAAAATAAGGTGCAATTTTATCGAACATTTCAATTGAATCCAAAAACTGATTGAACCCTGAAAACAGATGTGAATGGTAAACCGAAATAAGCCAACTCAACATGATTATACCTAATCAAGAGTATTGCCAATCACTCTATCCCCAAACACTGGTTTCCACAAGAGATCAACAAGTTAAATCCCCTGAAAGCGAGGCAAACTACGTGTGCATAATCTTACTCCATTCTAACTGACCGATTTTGTTTTCTTTTTCCTAATCAAGGTCTGTTTTCCACTGAATTTCACTTTCATCAAGCACAATCAAATGAACAACTGCAATTGCAAGAAACATACGGAGAACAAGTGTCAATACATGGTGAAAAAAAGGTTACCTTTACAGTAAAATCGTGTATCGTCTTCTCAGTAGCAGCCCTGGCATAAACAGTAGCAAAAGATCGAGACTTCAAGGAAAACCCAGACAGAATTGGGGATAAACTCGAGAACCCATCTCGGAAAAACGTCGATTTTGAAGAACCAAAACTTGCTCTATTGGACAAATCAAGAAACGCCATACAAGCAGAATTGGAGTTTAACTGCAGCTTGGCCTGCGCCAAACTATGCAAAGGCGCTGACAGAACTGAGGCGAAGCCCATGGAAGCCATTGCTGACAGCTGAGGGTTCTGAGCTCGGAAGGCAGTGTGGGAAAATTACACACAGTTGGTGTACGTGGATTGATTCTTAGACGCGAAAAGATCGTCCTTTTTTGTTGAAGAAAATCCTTTTAGAATGGGAGTAAATGTTCCACGTGGTCAAGTAACCACACCTCTTGTTCATATATTTTTGCAATATTATATTTCTGACCCCACAACTTTCAGGTTATTACATAAAAGTATCTTTTATTTGTCAATAAAGCAAAAGTACTCTTATTTATTCATCTAATATGTATAATTCCAATTTTAGAAACACTTTATCTTAAAGTTAGTCGCGAGATCGATGACTATCTAAAAAATAATAGGTGCAACTCACATGTTATATATTTTAATTAAAAACTTTATGTTTAAATATTCTGGTCGGAGAATAATAAATTTAGAAAAATTGTAAAAAAATATATTCAATGTGGAGATGTTGGGTTCAAAATCCATTGAAAGTGTGTGTAAGTAGGGTGCGTGCGTGGATAAAAAAAAAAAAAAAGAGTTGCCAATGATTAACAAACTCATGGTCGACAGGACACTCAAACACCGATGCTCGTCTCATTCAGCATAACACTGATTCTTGCATTTCTTAGTCCATCTCTCAAGTATCGAGCATTCATCAAATGCTTTCTGATGTCTAGTTGGATTCCTTTGTAACGTTTGATGTTCAAGTCTCACCACATAAAGATTGGTGCGCGTCTGTTTCGACTTGTAGTTATTGTAGCGTCTACAATGACAATATACTCGATACTTTCAGAGAGAAGGCAGGTGTGTTTTTTTTCTTGTTATGTGCACACCACAAGGCACTGGCGAACTTAATAGTTTGTGGGCAAAGATGCTTGTGAGTACTAATTTTATCGTGTTTGAAAAATAAAAATACAAATAAATTATCAAAAATAAAAATATTTTTGAATTAAAATATCAAAGTGAGTACAATCTCTATTCTATTTATTGATTCTTCTCTTCAAAAGCAGTATTTGCAATACTTGATAAATTCAAAGGGTAATCTCCACGTAAATCTCCTTTGAACTTGAATTTGAATTTCTATAACACTAATTCGAGGGCTCACGCCTGTAATTCCGAATTAAACGCTATAGTTTTGACTTGAAATTTGATGATTTGAAAGTGGATTTGCCACTTGGATCTTCTTGAGAATATATTTGAATATTTATAACATTTATTCAAGAGCTTAACGCCTCTAATCTCGAATTAAAAGCTATAATTTGTGGTGCACATTTGACAAAAGAATCGATCTCCATCTTGAACATCTTTGAATATTCTTGAACCAGAAGATCTGCATAGAGAGTATTATTTGTCTTCTTTTCTTGCTTTGTTCTTCGTTCTCTATCTCAGTGTGTGCTTTGAATAAGACCCAAGGATCCCTTTATATGTGAAAAAAAGGTAAAGTTGTGACGTACTAAAACACCTTTTGTAATATCTCTTTGTAATTTAATTTAAAGAGATAAATACATTAAATATTTGAAATGTTATGATTGTTTAATTTGACATTATATCTTAGATATATATTTTTTAAAGGGATCAATATCATAAATATTTATCTTGACTTGATTGGAGCGTACATGCAATTGTTCTGCGTGGCGCAGTCTGATTGACTTGAATATTTGACTGTGAAACATTGCTTGATTGGCTGAAACGCTTTATTTTGGCCATTAATTTGACAACAAGATATATATTGATTATCTATTAAATTAACCATTTACATTTGGAATTAATTTAGTAAAATTTAAAATATAAAAAAAATATTATAATTAATAAATAATATATTATTTTTATTTATCATTATATAAATGAGTGCAAAATTAATTTGCCTACATCGCTAACACTTGCAACAGGCTTCTTGAAACTAATCTTTGCTGCCTATTCAGTACCAACAAAGGAAAAATAAAAAACTAGTTAAAGAAATGGCACTATGGAAACTTCACCATGTACATGCATATAAGATCATATGAATCTGGTCCTTTAAAGAAGATAGATAAATATATTGCCTACTATTCATTTTTAGTCCTTAAACATATTAAAGTTCTATTTTAGTCCTTCAACTTTTAAAATATTAACATTTTTTGTCCTTAGGTATAATTAATGACTATTTTGCCATTTCAAAGAAAACATATAAGCTAACTATCTTTTCGTTATGCTCATGATCAAGCCCAACATGCTTTCACAAATAAAATTAAGCCTCCACCTTCATACATTTCTTTGACCGCCTTGTTCCTGAGTATTTTAAGTATTCTCGTGTAGTGTGTTTGGATAAAGTTTGTAAAATCGAGAACTTGGGGTATCCCGAGAACAAGGCAGTAAAAAAAATATATGAATTCATGAATGCTTAATTTTATTTTTTGAAGTATGTTGGGTCTGATCATGAGCATAGGGAAAAGATAATTGGACTATATGTATTCTTTGAAAGGGCAAAATGATCATTAATTAGGTCTAAGGACCGAAACTGTTAATATTTTTAAAGTTGAAGAACTAAAATAGAACTGTAATATGTTTAGGGACTGAAAACGAATTAGTGGCAATATGTGAGGACCAAAATTGTAATTACCCCTGATTTTTACTGATAGTTGGTTTCGTTAAGCTTGGTGCATTTATAATGTGGCTTATTTTGTTCGTATTGCTATTGTTACTATTATTTTATAATTGATTAATCAAGTAAAATATAAAATAATTTAAATTGAGATTTTTAAAAAGTTAAAATTACATTTTAGTAACAAATTAGCAACAAGAAGATATGTTGATGATTAATTAAAATTCAATATCTAATAATATTAGCAACAAATATATATGATGCAGAATAATTAGATATTTTTTATATTTAAATATGAAAGTAGCAAAATCAGCAACGAATTTATTCCTTGCTATGAGCAGGAACAAAAATATTCCTTGCTGGTTAGCAACAAACATTTTCGTTAGTAAATTTTGTAGAAAAATTAGTAAAAAAAAAAATGATGCTAAAATTAACATCGAACTAATTAGCAAATAATATTTTTTCTTTGCTAAATTCGTTGCTAATATAGATTAGCAACGAATTTCATTATTTCGCAAGGAATATATTTCATTGCTAATTCTAATTTTTCTTGTAGTGCACGCTGTTTTAGAATGGACTAAGGCGGTTACGAAATTCACTAGTTCTTAAAGAATTTTCTAGGATTTCTTTTGTTTTTCCTAAAATCACGATTCTATAAGAGGATAATTTTTTGGATTTGATGGTTATTAGGACTTCATGTTTGATTGTGTAAATAGATTTTTAGTATTCGTTTGAATGATGTTGTACTTTGGGAGTGGCTAAAAAATAAAAAGTCTTCATTTCATTTAATCGTTATCTCTCTTAAATAAGTTTGGCGCACAATTAATTCTTACTAATACATATGGCACACTCATATGTGTGTGCATAATAAGCTATAGATTTTATGAAAATATTATAATTCTAATATATATATATATATATATATATATATATTAATTCATTAAATACAAAATACTAAAAAACAATAAGAAAGTTACGAAAATCTATTGAAAAAAAATTAGAGAAGAAAAAGAATGTGAAAAGTAGTAAAAAAAACTACCAAAAAGTAATTATAAAAGATAAAGTGCACGAGGAAAAAAACTACCAAAAGTAGTATAAAAGATTTTGATAGGTGGAGAAATTAAAAATAATTGAATTATTTAAATATTTTTAAAAAATGACAGACCAAATAATTTGGACACCAAAGAGGCCCTCTTGGGGAAATAGCATTTTTCGTCCCATAAGTTGGGTCTGTTTCACTTTTGATCCCATTCATTACGTGATTAGCAGTTTTGGTCCCGTAACTTTAAAAAATTGGCAGT
This sequence comes from Sesamum angolense, assembly GCA_034509725.1. Classification (NCBI taxonomy): domain Eukaryota; kingdom Viridiplantae; phylum Streptophyta; class Magnoliopsida; order Lamiales; family Pedaliaceae; genus Sesamum; species Sesamum angolense. The sequence continues at coordinate 15,218,724 of JACGWL010000006.1, forward strand.
TTTGGTCCCAAACTAGTATTCCGTTAGTTTTTTAACGGAGAAGGCCACGTGCAGAGCACGTGGCCGTTAACGTCTGTTTGTGGGAGGGAAAATTGGCGCCCTTTCTGGTTTGGTAACATTATTGAAGGGAATATAACTACTAATGAGGGCAAAAATCAAAGGTTAGGGCAACAAAAGGGCTTTTTCTCTCATTCCTCAAAAAATTTCAATCCAATCCCTCCAACATTGCTGTGAATTGAAGTGAAGTAAAAGATATCAAAGAATTATGTCGTAAACACACTACATTCAAACTTCATTACACTTTCAATAATACTAGCACTTAACTACAACTAAATAAATGCCGTAAAATGTGAAAATAACTTATATAATGTCATCTCCCCACATTAAAATGAAAATTATTAAAATCATAGCTGCAATAAAAAAATATTGGAGTCGCTTTACCCTTTTCTGCAATATGGAAATCTCAGTCTCTTTTTTGTCCAATTTTCGAAGAAGTGAAGGAATTATGCTCTTAGCTCGTGTGCACATTGGTGGGTCTTCCCACTGAAAGAATCCACACCCATTTGGAAAGTCATTGTAGCCATGAAATCGCCTACCCGAATTATAATTCGTCCACGAAGTCCTCATTGCAGCCTTCTTCCCACAATAACATATAACATTCGACCCACTTGAATCACTTGAATCATTTGTAGAAGACATAATTATTTGATATCCTCTACTTCACTTCAATTCACAGCAATGTAGGAGGGATTGGATTGAAATTTTTTGAGGAAGGAGAGAAAAAACCCTTTTCTTGCCCTAACCTTTGATTTTTGCCCTCATTAGTAGTTATATTCCCTCCAATAATGTTACCAAACCAGAAAGGGCGCCAATTTTTCCTCCCACAAACAGATGTTAACGGCCACGTGCTCTGCACGTGGCCTTCTCCGTTAAAAAATTGACGGAATATTGGTTTGGGACCAAAACTGCCAATATTTTAAAGTTACGGGACCAAAACTGCTAATCACGTAATGAATGGGACCAAAAGTGAAACAGGCCCAACTTATGGGATGAAAAATGTTATTTCCCCAGGCCCTCTTCATTAATTATTTACTAGTAATTGGTGGCACACATTATTTGTGTGCAATTTTTATAAGTACTATTTAAAATAAACTATTTATAAAAATTTATTACTAAATAAAGTATATAACAAATAATGCATTAATATTAAAAAAAAATAACTAAAAAAAAAAAGAAAATGGGAAAAGTGGGAAAGGGGGAGGGGAGTTAGATGAAAGTAAAAAAAAAAAAATTAAATAAAAAAAGACCAAAAATGGGAGAGACACCAAATAGGCGATCTCCCTTAATATAAAGGTATATATACTAATATAAAAAGAAAATGGGCTCCATACCCACAAACGGCCCTAACTCATTCCGCTTTCCCAATTATTCATTAACTAATAAATTTTTTTTTAGTATCATGTATTTATTTGTTTATTTTGCTCTTATTTGTAATATATTTCAAATATAAAAATATATTATTATATGCACGCAGGAATAGCGTGCCACAACGGCTAGTATAATATAGATCAAACAGGTCCTTACATCCTACCCATGATGTCTTTTAAGTTGCCACTCTATACAACATTTTATCTTTAATTAATATGACTACTAAATATAATTTTAAAATATAATATTAATTTCATTATAGTTTGCTAAAAAAATACATTTATTATTGAATAAAATATAAATATTTTTAAATTCATAGTATAAAGATTAAATACGGCAAATGAAATAATCTTTCTTAAATATTTAGTTAAATATTAAAATGCAAAAGAGTATTATTGAGGTAGAATAAATTATCGTTAACATAAATAAAAATATATATATCACCGATATAAATTATACAAAAATAACATAAATAACATAAATAATATATATATACATAAATTAAATAATATAAGTATTATTTTATATAATTAAAAAATATTATTTTGGTAACCAACACATTACTTTTAATAAGGATTAAATGCAATTTAAGTCTTGTAATATGTGAAATGAGCAAATACCCTGTGAAAAAAGAATTAGACAATTTCTCAGGTGTTTCAAAAAATTGGAGCAAATAACCCCGTATCAATGATTTAGATAGGGGTAATTTATTTTATTTTTTAAAACATAGAGGAATAATTTATTATTTCATTTTTCACAGGGAATTGTTTGCTTATTTCTCATATCATATGGGACAAATTGCATTTTTCCTCTTTTAATACACCTTTTTAACGTGTTTTTGGGAGACTTCGATCTTGGTACATAATTGTTTGAAGCTTGTAGATTCTAAATTAATATTTTATTTATATTTTTCTAGTTATATACAAATTCTAGAGTGTTTGCTAAAATTTTTAAATTAATTATGTACACACATGTGGATGTACCACATATCCTCGTATATCTGAAGAAGAAGAAATTGGTATTTGGGGTGGAAAATTATATTTATATGTTTGGGGTAGCATGCCATCAATTTTTCTTTTTGGTTATCTAGATTCTAAATTAATATTTTATTTATATGTTCTATTTATATACAAATTCAAGAGTGTGTGTGTGCATTTTTCATTTAGTTATTCATTTTTATTTTTGTTTTTAAAATTTTTCACTTAATGGATATGTGTAAACACATGGAAATTAGAGAAAAATATCGAAGTAGAATAATTAAAAATAAAAAAATTGTTGAATCAATTTGAAATATTTAAATATTTGATCTCAATAACATTAATTTTCCCGCATACAAATTATCTATTATTATCCCAAAACAGTCATCTCTTAAGTTATTGATTCTCCTATCCATTATTGACAAATATATTTCTAAATCAATTCCTTCCTTAAAAGTTGCTTTATTACTGTTTCAATAGTTCCTATGTGGATCTATTTCATAGTAACTGCTATTTCTTCTTTACTTGTAATGTGATGGAAATCATTACCAGTAAATTCCATGGGAATGCCAAACTCACTTGAACTTACTTTGTAGATTATGTGATGTTTCCTCTGGTTTAGTCCTATCTGGTTGAGGACTACACCTGAACATAGTTGATGGATACTTAACACATGATTCTTTCCATTGTTTTATTGGAGACCATCATTCTGGAAAAGAATCATGACAGACTTTCAGAAGTTTGAAGCCTATCTCTCTCATTGTAGTTATTCTGACTCGATTGAAGATCCATCCAAATCCGTCTCTATCTCCTCTTCACAGACACTTTCGCATGAAGGAAGCTTCTCGGTATATTGGTATCAAATCCCCATAGTAGATTGCTGCGTCTAGGATGTCATTCGTGGCTTCAAATCTTCTTAATTCACCATGTTTCTACGGGCAGTCTGGAGCTATATGACCTCTTGCTCTGCATGTTCAGCAGTTGCAGTCTTTGAAACTTTCATTAGCTCGGGTATGGGCTCGTCTGAAAGTTCTCCTTGTAGGGGGCCATCCTGTGGATCTTGTATCTGTTCGTCTAGATTCTTGGAAAAATCCTTGTTGGTCCACTCTTTTGTCCAGATTTGTATGTTCTGGCTTTTGATTTGGACCACAATGTTCTCCGCCTGAAAGAAGTTTTTTTGGAACTCCTAAGGTAGGAGTCACTATTTTGTTACTTCATCTTCCTTGGCTCACTTGATTCTCCTATAATAGTAGGAACATCGTTATTATCACAACAGAGAAGAGTTTGTTTAATCGTATCTATCAGCTTTTTCATGTTTTTCTAGATAGATGTTTGATGATACCAAACCCTTCAACTTGTTTTTAAGGAAAGATATTCTCCTTGTTACTGAATTCATCTGTCCTTTGGGTACTTTGTATGACTGGATCAATATTTCCCTCCATGGACTGCAGGAAGCAAAGAACATTAGAGTTGCCACTTCCACTGCTACTCCACTCTGGAAAAAATACTTGCGAAACCAATAGATATATTCATCTACCGCGCAAATACTTCTTAATTAAAGGCCAAAGAGAGCTTGTGCATATTCTCTAGCCTTTTCTGTTCTACTTCCTTCGAAGTATTCATCTCCGATGAAGGATGAAGTGTATCTTGATAAGCCTGCCTAGCCGATCTGCTATTATACTCTTTGAATCTCCGGCAAGGATACTGGTTTTAGTATCAGCTAGGGTATTATCCCATCCAATTTTCACAAAACTCTCCAAGCCTAACTCCATTAATTTTATGAAGTTTTCTTTTCATCTATCAGTTTCTCAATGTCTCAGAAGTCGATAACATCCAGCCCCCAAGGTGTATTCTCAAGTACCCTCCTGGGATTTCTCCCTAAACTTTCTCTAAGTCGGGTTCTCCCACAAACGTCGGTGTCGCGTTGGTGTGGAAATCCTCATTTTCTCTCATTGGATGATCCTGTGGAGGCTCATTGGAATATGTGCTTCCCTCCGGCGGTGGTAGTGCTGGAGTAACTTCATTAGTTTGAACATTGACTAATTCTACTTCAGCCAATTCCTGTAGATCTGATAGATTCGCTCTGGTTACCTTCATTATTTTATGGAGTTAAGAATTTCTCGGACCTGTTCGTCTCGCGTCTTTGGTTTGGGAATCTCCTTCCCCTTCCCCTTCTAATGTAGAAGAGTTGGGTGTCCCTGATTCGCTCTTGTTTGGATATGGATGTTTCAAGGTTCTCCCGTTGATTTTTTTTTAGATCTGCAATTTCTGTCTTCAGATCTGTAAGATTCCTGTATAGATCTGGAAGGATTTTAAGAATCTCATCCATCTTGTAGCACAAGAATCTACTTTCATAGGTATATTAGTTAACCTATCCATAGTCTTGGACCGTCTTCTGAAACTCCCTCAATTTCTTTTCAAGCAATTCTCTAATCATAATTATTAGATATGAATTGGTTCAAGAATTTACCCATTCCATTCTCCTGGCTGGAATTGTACCATGTACTTTGGTGGAATGTAAACGCCTCACTGCTTTTCCTGGTAAATTTTGACGGACTTGGAAAGCCCTCATCTGCTCTTCAACCTCTTCTTTTGTAAGAAGTTTCGAGTCACTTCTTTGGTGTTGTCAAATTTTTTAAGAACTTCCCAAAGAACTTTCCAAAATCTGGAAATGTTGTTGTAATTCTAACTTTTATTCAGTTCCATTTTTCTCTTGAAAAGTCTCCTCCTTAGTGGAAAAATATCTAAATATAATATGTTACCATATATTTTTTCAATAAACCTAAGCTCTAATGTCATTTTGGCCGAGCACAATACTATATTTGCAATAGGAGATGATTGAGACTAAAGATGCAAATTTTTCGAACATTAGAGGACTAATCTGTCGGCCTTGAAAAAGCAAAGGACCAAAAGTGAGACACCCCTAATCTTGTGGAACTATTATTAGGTAGCACGCAAGGGCTTGCAATGACTGTATCAAGCTTGCCTTGCCGATTGGGGTACCTGTTTTCCACTTTCGGGAATGAGTCTGGATTGTGGATTGGGCACCTTCTACCGCTAGGTAACAACAATCAAATGACGATAAGATTATAGTAGGACTATCGGCTAATCTCTAAATTCTTTCATGGGCACACAGGTTTTTTTAAACAATTGGGGTACAGATGGCACTCTCTTTGTTTCCGTTTCATAGCAGCAGCTGGAGGAACTCAAGTTGTTGTCAACACTCTTGGAACTTCCGCCTTGCTTTTCGTTTTCTTGCAACACTCTTGCAAGTGTAATACATAGGATACCATGTTTCTCCTATGATGTACAGACAAAATGCCATTGCAACACTTCAACACTCTTGCAGAGAGTTGAAAAAAAAGATGTACAACTTGTACAAATTATTTTCTGAAATAGCTGCAAATACGACACTGAAAACCAACATTTGGTTAATGTTGATTGTGTTTTCTCAGCCTATCAATGACACTGAGAACACTATTAGAAAGACCCTTCTTAGGGACAGAGGTTTTATTAACTACTGATTCTTGGGTTCACTCTTCTGGTCAAGGTGCTCTTCATTGGTAAAGAAACAAGATAAAGAACTCTGCAAGAAATTGGCTAATGAAGAGAAGTACACGAAATAGCAGAGAAGCAACATTGTCGACTATGCAACTTGTTAGAGACAACAATGGGTAGTGGATAATAAACAACTTGTTAGAAGACATATGAACGATGACGACGCATAACAATGGAGAACAATGCGATCAAATTAGCAGCATAAGAAACCAAAACCATGTCCAGGACATATATGACAGAGAAAACCTTGTTAGAAACAAGGTAAGAACTCTGCAAGAAACTAACAGTAAAGAATCATATAAAAAATAATAGAGAAGCAAAATCTTCTCTACTCAAATGCACAACACAATGACTATCTAATTAATTAACACAATTTGTTAGAAGATCCATGAGAACCATAATGACTTATAACAAATTAAGCAGCAGATGGACTGTGGTGTGAATTAGCAGTATAAGAAACAACACCATTGGTCAGGACATATACAATAGAGAAAACCTTGTCCTTGTGGCCGTTAAATAAGAAACAAAATAAAAATTCTACAGCAAATTGGCTTACGAAGAAGCAGCATATACAAATATCATAGAAGCAATCTTCTAGACCCAAATATACTACAACAACATTAAGTATCTGACAAAACTTGTTAGAAAAAAATACGCGCAATGATACATAACAAAGCAGTTGATGGAGAAATATGCAGTGAAATCAGTAGTCTATAATTGGAAACGAAAATATGCAAAATGAAGCCCCATCAAAGGTTTTGTCTACTTAGAGACTTCAATTTTTCTAGAAAAAATTTATTCATATGAAGTCATGAAACAATTAATCAATACGTTCATTTCTAATTTTTTCAGGAACCAAAACACCAACCCAACACACTCCAAAAAAAAGAAGAGAGAAATCAAGCACCCACGGACAGTAAGTAATGTACGACAAGGAATGCAGACAGTACAATAGAAGAGCAATGTATAAACCAAAAAGAGCAGAGACAATGAAGCAGACTGACCAGAGAGTAGCGATGGAGGACGAAATCGAAGCCACTGTGATGTTGAAGGAGAGGAGGTTCGGCATGTCATCTTCGAACTCCGTCTCGACGCCGCAACACCGAGACTCGCTTGCTCCTGTGTCCGCCACATAAATCTCTCTCCCAGCGGCATCTTCTTCTCTATGAATGAGGGTTGTAACTTGCGAGTTGTGTGTGTATGTGTGTGTGTGTGTGTTCGCGTGCTTGGAGAAGGGGTCTGACCGGTATATAAAGGGGGTGAATGGTGGTTACCCTTACCCCCGCTCCAACGGACTGATTTTTTCGGCTCAAACTGTCATTTTCCAACGATTATATTTTTATTACCGTTGGTGAATTTATTACCGTTAATTTTGTAAAAATATTAATTAATTATAAAAAGTTAATTTCCGTGGGTTGTGAGTGTCAAATTAAATATTTGTACAAATTCTATTTACTATGTACATTTTATTAAGTTGTAATTATTAATCCATAAGTATCTATACTATTAAAGTAGAGTTTTCTTTTAATGTCTTTCTTTTTTTAAAACTAATTAGATGATGAATGAAATATATATCTAATTAAAAAATAAATAGACAAATAATATTTTAACATGCTTAATTTATTAGAAAATATGTTAAATATTTATAAGAAAAAATAAATTATATTGTGGCACGCAGTACCTGCGCGCAGAAATTTATTAATATTTTTATTTTATTAAAAAATCATAATTTATTCTTATATATATATATATATATATATTAAATTTTGTCATTGTTTTACAACTTTACATACAAAAATCGTTGATAAATTTTTTCTAATGCATTAATTATCAATGCATATTTTACTTGAATTAAGTTAAAAATTAAAACTTTGTACCACATACATTATATCAATAAATACTAATATGTTATCTTTATTTTAGTTAACAATAACATTAAATAAAAGTGAGTAAAATTTAATTTGTGAATGCAGTAATCGCATAAAATTAATTTTTTTCAAAAATTGATTGAGTAGTTAATTCAATGTGAATTGAGAAGTTAATTAAGTTTTATATAGAAGGGCATTTTTTAAATTTAAATTTTTTGGTGTAGTGGTATGAGAACTACCACTCTATAACTCCCCTTTTCTTTATAATAGTATAGATTTTATTAAATTTAGAATAAAAATATATAATATAGAATAAATATTTTAATTTTATAAAATTTAAAGTATTGTTGAAAATTTTAAATTAAATAGTTCAGACTAATTATTAATATTAAATAATTATTTTAGATTGTAATTTTTCAACAATACTATAAATTAATTTTATTTTAATCAATTAATATTAAGCAACGGTAAAAAAAAAAAAAGAGAGAGAGAAAATGTATCCGTTGAGATTTTTCTTATGCAATTACTAATTTGAAAAATATAATCGTTGGAAAAATGGCCGTTTAAGTGGAAAAGAATTAGTCCGTTGGAGCGGGCTAACTACCATTCACTTTTACCCCCTTTATAAACCGGTCAGACCCACTTCTCCAAGCAACACACACTCACTCACTCACTCACTCACAGCTCACAAGTTACAATCCTCGACTCTCGCTCATAGAGAAAGGCACAGAGAGAAGATGCCGCTGGGAGAGAGAATTGGCGGAGACAAGAGCAAGCGAGTCTCAGTACTGCGGCGTCGAGACAAAGTTCAATGATGACATGCTGTCTCCTCTCCTTCAAGATTCACGGCGGCTTCGATTTCGTCCTCGATCGCTACTCTGGTCAGTTGTCTCATTCGCTTCCTTTTTTTGGTTTATACATTGCTCTTCTGTGGTTGCGTTCGGTCTGCATTGCTTGTTGTACATGACTAGTAGTCGGCGCGCGGGTGCTTGATCTCTCTTCTTTCTGTTTGGGGTGTGTCCGGGTTCGTGTTTTGGTTCCTGAAAAAGGTCAGAATCGAACGTATTTCCTGAAAAATTTCTGGAAGAATTGAATTCTAAGTATGCAAAACCTTTGATGGGGCTTCATTTTGCATATCTTATTTTCCAATTATAGACTGTGCATTCCACTGCATGTTTCCCCATCAACTGCCTTGTTATGCATCGATCATTGCTTGTATGTTTCTTCTAACAAGTTGTTCGTAAGATACTTATTGTTGTTGTACTTTTGGTTCGAGAAGATTGCTTCTCTGATATTTTGTACATGATTCTTCATTAGCCAATTTGTTTGTTGTAGAATTTTATTATTGTTCTTATTTAACGGCCAACCTATTTTCTCTGTTGTATGTCCTTGACAGTGGTTTTGTTTCTTTTACTGCTAATTCACAGCTCTGTTAGTTTGTTTGTTATAAGTCATGGTTTGCATGACTCTTCTAACAAGTTGTTAATCAGATATATAGTCATTCTTGCTGTGCGTTTAGTAGAGAAGATTGCTTCTCTATTATTTTTTGTATGCTTCTTCATTGCCAGTTTCTTGCAGAGTTTTTACCTTGTTTCTTATAAACCGGTCAGACCCGCTTCTCCAAGCACGCGAACACACACACACACACACAAAAGTCGCAAGTTACAACCCTCATTCATAGAGAAGAAGATGCCGCTGGGAGAGAGATTTATATAGCGGATACAAGGCGTCGAGACAGAGTTCGATGATGACATTCCGTCTCCTCTCCTTCAAGATTCACAGAGGCTTCAATTTCGTCCTCGATCGCTACTCTGGTCAGTTGTCTCATTCTCTTCATTTTTTTGGTTTATACATTGCTCTCTGCATTGCTTGTTGTACATTACTACTGTTTGGAGTGTTCAGGTTGGTGTTTTGGTTCCTGAAAAAGGTCAGAATCGAACGTATTGATACTGTTTCGTGACTTTATATGAATAAAATTTCTAGAAGAATTTAAGTCTAAGTAGGCAAAACCTTTGATGGGGCCTCATTTTGCATATTTTATTTTCCAATTATAGACTGTGCATTCCACTACATGTTTCCCCATCAACTGCCTTGTTATGCATTGATCATTGCGCGTATGTTTCTTCTAACAAGTTGTTCGTAAGATGCTTGTTGTTGGTTTTACTTTTGGTTCAAGAAGATTGCCTCTCTGATATTTTGTACAAGCTTCATTATTGGCCAATTTGTTTGTTGTAGAATTTTTATTATTGTTTCTTATTTAACGGCCACAAGGTGTTTTCTCTATTGTATGTCCTTGACAGTGGTTTTGTTTCTTTTACTGCTAATTCACAGCTCTGTTTGTTTGTTATAAGTCATGGTTCGCATGAATCAGATATATAGTCATTCTTGTTCTGCGTTTTAGTAGAGAAGATTGCTTCTCTATTATTTTTTATATGCTTCTTCATTGCCAGTTTCTTGCAGAGTTTTTACCTTGTTTCTTATATGATGGCCACAAGGTTTTCTCTGTCATATTATGTCCTGGACAGTGGTTTTGGTTTCTTATGCTGCTGATTGACAGTTTTGTTCTCCATCCACTGCCTTGAGTTATGCGTTGAGTCGAGAATGTTGCTTCTTTGCTATTTTCGTATACTTCTTCATTAGCCAATTTCAGGCAGAGTTTTAATCTTGTTTCTTATTTACACTTCAAGGCTCTTTAGAGAACGTCGAACAGAAGAGTGAACCCAAAAAGAGCAATGATTGGGAACTTACTGCACTCGTTGATTGCAATGGCATTTTGTCCACACATCCTATCATCCAATCTTTAATATCGTCTGGAAATGCCAACCAAAAAGAGGGAAATGATTTACATTGCTAAAGAAAACCAAAGCAAGGTGAAAGTTCCAAGAGTGTTGGCAACAACTTGAGTTCTTCCAGCTGGCTGCTATGGAACGGAACAAAGAGAGGGGCCATCTAATGTGCCCCCAACAATTGTTTAAAAAATCGGTGCCCATGAAAGAATTTAAAGGTTCCTTGGAGACATAGCAGTAAGGCCTATTCTTTCTAAACCTATACGTTCTTGGTTCTTCAAAGGTTATTCTTGCAGAAAGTCTGCAATTCCCTTCCTTTTTGGTTATTCAAAGAATTCAACGTGGACCTGATAAACAATTTGACCAATTAGGGGCAGGCTGCAAGAGAGAGATGACCATGGTTATGTCCATAATGTGTACCATCTGCCTCATAAACTTGACGATATGAAAAGTGGTGGAACTACCCAGCCCAGTTGATATGTCATCCATGAAGAATGCTTCTGCTGGTAAGATGTTAATTATATTGTGTATATATAAGTTATAACAATAAAATGATTATTCTATATAAATAAAAAACTAAATCCCTACACTTCCCAATCCCCGCCACCAAACCCTCCCCAATCCATTGCCACTCACCACCGCCCTTGGCTCCCCACGAGGGCCGCGATGGCGGTCCCCAATTGTATTGATATCACCCCCGCTGCGTGGTCAGTGTCACTTTTGCCCAGTTGGGGGGATGATATGGTAGCAGAATAGAAGGTTAGATTTTTATTTAAATGCATATTATATAAAACAATAATATTATTTTGAAAATTTTATTTATAAAATTGGGTCAAAGAATAAAATTAAGAAATTTTTAAAAATTACGGGACTAAGACTAAAATGGGTAAGTTTTATCCCTACACAGCTTTTCAAAAGCAATTTTAGTCCATATTTTAACCATTCCATTCTGGATCTCGTAGTTAATGAGTGCCTGGAATTCATTAGTATTTATCATCAAAAGGGCAAAAGAGTCATTAGGCTAAATGACCAAATTTTACGTAAAATTAATAAATAAAGGACCAAAGTTATAGGATAAAATTTTCTTTTTTTTCTATTATTTTTTATAATTAATAAATTATTGATATTTCAATTTAGTTCCATTTGTATAACAATGAGCATGGGTACACATTAAAAGAATATTATTGAGTAGAATAGGAATAATATTAGGGTTCACATTAAATAGAAATTATATTACACCACAATACAAAATTTTACAGAATCTAATATTAAATATGTATTTTCTACCCTTTATTGTTATCAAGCTTGTTGTAAGCATTGATGAATCAACAAATTTCGCCCCAATGCTAAATAGACTCTACTGGTCTATTTATATACACCTTCCTTACTGGGGGCAAGTAATGATCCATGCATCGGCACTTCCGAAAATCATGAAAAAATGAGAAATAAAACATAAAATGGGAGAGGGATCAAGATTCCGATTGTAGAAGTCGTAACTAGATATGACAGAGCTAAGGCGAAGGAGATGAAAGCCAAGAACGATGCATTGGCCATCAAAGTGAACTCGTCTTTCCGCCATCCAAGAATCCAGTCCATGACCCAAGCAATAATCGGCGAGGAAGGTGAAGGCAAACAACCGTTGTTTCAGCAAACATACCCAATGTCTGAATTTAAAACCTTCGAGTATATTAATTAACATGGTTACTCTAAATTAAAAACCTTCATGTTATGAGGAGGATTTAGGGGAGGTAGTGGTCATAGGGTTACACCATCATCTACCCCACCGCTTGTTCCACCTTCACTTGTAGCTCAAAAGACGCATTCTTCAACTCCATGTGTAGCTCCATCATCATCACCTGCATATCTTCAACACCACCACCACCATCTGTATCAGTGCCTAGAGTTGACTCTAATAATGACACTTCCATAACAACTCCATCGAATGTCATTACTCAGGAAGGTATCATGTAAGATTAATTCTTGGACTCAGACCTAGACCCAATGAATATTATTAAACCCAAGCCCAGACCCAGACCCAGACCCAGAAAATACCCATGGTCTATGTATCCAATTTGGACCCCTAAAAATATATTTTTTTCTTCGCTATTCAATTGAATTATTATTTCTTTGAAATGGCAAAATGGTCATTATTAGGCTTAAGGACCGAAATTGTTAATATTTGAAAGTTTAAGGACTAAAATAGAACTATAATATGTTTAGGGATTGAAAATGAATTAGTGGCAATAACTTCATTATTTCTCCTTGGGGAAAAATCCAAGGACTCCATATGATATTAGAAATGTTAAAAAAAAAACTCCCTGAGAAAAATATAGTATCAATTACTCTGTGATATGAAAAAAAATCAAAAAATCCATCGAGATCATGTTGATCAAGAGTTGTGTGAGTCATTGTTCATATGGGTGATTTTTTATATTCAAATTTTTATAGGGAACTTTTTTGATATTTTTTATATCACAGAGGGTCAAAATGAATTTAACTCTTTCTCCTTATGATACTTATGCATTATAATACACACAAAATTTCGAATTCTTGATAAACAATTCAACCCGCCAACTTTATTTCTTTACATAATTTGGAACATGCAAAGAATTTCTACATCAAGTTTGTGTTGCATGATTCATTATTCTTGGGGCTTCCATTGACATCATCGGCTACACGAAAACACGAACGTTGATAGCAACGGGATGCTGTGAACCGGGGACGATGTTGAACAAACACACGTTGTCCTCTTCCAACCCGTTGTCGAGCACAAACGCCTTCCACCCTCTCGTTAGTCCGATCGACGTTTCCCTATCGTAAAATTTCACGTCCCATGACTAGTCATCCATGCAAAGTTCGAGTTCTTGCTTCCCCTTCAGGCCTTAACTTCTCGCCCATTTAACTGAGAAAACCTTCACCCAATATTCAAACCATCAATTTACATAAATATTATTAGTTTGTTGAATTATTAAGAGATATGGACGCAATTACTTTCAGTACGAATAAATTAATAGATTCTATTGTAATTTTGATTCATTAACTTTGTAAATTTTATAATCTGAAGATATATTTTATCAAAATTTTTAAATACGTCATAAATTGGCATGGTCAATTTTAAATTTCTTGAAAATTGTGTCCTCAAGTTACTAAATTTACAAAATTGACGAACCAAGTAGCAAGTTCCATTTTTTAAACGTGTATAACGTTCAATACTTACAATTATGACTAAAATTACAATAAAACAAGTACATTGTTGGTCTTACCACGAAAAGCCTAGCATAGACATAGAATACTCGCATGGGTATTAAGAGGCTGTTGTCGTTTAATTCCTCAGACGCCCTCTCCAGTGTTTGTTGCTTCTCTATATCTGTGACGACTCTATGTTTTGGTTGTTGTGTATCGTCTGTGAACATGGTAGCCTCTTCATATTAAAATTTAATAAGTTGTTTACGTAAGAATTTGTTACGGTGAAATTTAAAATTTTGTAACTCACCAAATTTATTTCAAATTATTACATATACCCAAACTTTTCGAAAAAACTACTAAATTTATTTAAGTTTTTTCCAATAAAATTGGGATAGATGCATTTTTTATCCTCAAATATAGTCACTAATGCGATTTTGGTCCTCAAATAATTTAGGATTGTAATGTTGATCCTCAAATTTTAATTTTTTTGGCTGTTTTGGTCATTCCATTAACCTTTCCGTTAAACTTAATGGAAATTTCTTTTTAAAGTAAAAAAAATTGCTATTTTTCTTTCATTTTGTGGTGTTTTTCAAGTTGTAATCTAATGCACCCAAATTTTCTATTTTTCTTTAAATTTGTTCATATAATCATTTTGCAATTCGGTTCGACCAATTGAATCAGTGCTCGATTATCGGTTCCCATTTCAAAACATTTAGTTCTTCACAGCGCCAAAAAAAAAATGCTATATGAACAAATTTGGTGGAAATTAAAACTTCCCAAATTAAAGGGTCACACGTCAATCATTTGCTAATTTCCAAAGAGTTTAGCATTTTTCAACGACATATAAACTAAATGTGCTATTTTATTTTATTTTATTTATTTAATTATAGTCATCAATTGCAAATTCAAAATCGACGAGGGCCAAAAGTGCCACCCTTATAATTACAGAACGAGAAATGCAATTCAAAATCCTTATTTCATCAACATTTTATTTGAAGTACAAGATCCGAATAATACAACAAGCAAACCTTATTGGTGTAGAAACAAACCATATCAAAGTAGCACACAAGAAACCCTTATTCAGATTAAGTCTATCCGTACTAAATTAATTACATGACAAGTGTATTATTGTTCACTTGTAATATAATTAATTCATGTATACCTAACTGCAATCCAGATTACAATTTTCCATAGCACAAATGCATCTAGTTTCCATCTAATAGTCCTTTGCCATGGTCTAGGCAACTGCAATTAGAAATCCCCATTTCATCTGCAAGGCAAGGAGGTTGAACACTGCCATGTCGATACCAAACACTTCTTTTTCGGACAAGACCATCAAGAAAATCGTCCAACATTTCAATAGTAACATGGGGCATTACGACAATATGTGCCATATTTCCGACACAAGAAAGTTGCCAATGTCTGATAAATTCATGATCTAGAGGACGCTCGAAAATGACAATGATGCTGAATTCATTAAGCATAGTGCTGATTCCTGCATTTCTCAGCCCATCTCTTAGATACCGAGCCCTTATCAGACACTTGTTAACATCTTCTTGGATTCCTTTGTAACCTTTTATATTTAAGCCGTACCAAATAAAAATCGGTGCATGCCCGTTTCGACTTCCAGTTATTGTAGCGTCTACGGTGGCAAGGTATTCGATGTTTCTAGAGAGAACGCCGACATATTTTTTTCTTGTCATGTGGATGCCACTAGGCATTGACGAACCCAATAGTTTGTGTGCCGAGACACTAACACTTCCGATAGGCTTCTTGAAAGTAAGCTTTGGCGCCTATTGGATAGCAATAAGGAAACAAAACATAAAAAAAAAACCCTAATTAACGAGAAATACAACAAGTAACATTTTTATCACGTAACTTAGAGTTCGTACACTTTTAGTCCAATTGGTTACATGATTATCACTTTTAATTTCACATATTTTAAATATTTTCGTTTTTTGTCGTCTGATATATACATTTCTATTAGATTTTTAACGAAAAAGGTCACGTGCTTAAAAACATAATTTATAATGCCAAAATTGAGAATTTTTAAAATTTGTGGGACCGAAAGCAAGAATGTGATAACCAATGAGACGAAAAAACATACAAGTCTTAAATTACGAAATAAAAAAAATATATATTTTCCGATAAATATAGTGGTGTTTTTAGAATGGATAAATGGAATAAGGAGTTTTGTGTCTTTATGTTAAAACTTATTGCACGATGCACTTAAGACAAAATCATATGACGAGTTTTCGTAGTAATAAAACATACCTGTCCAAGAAAAGGGGTAATAAGCCCATATAATGCTGCATCACAGTGGATGTAAAATCGATCATCTGAAAAGCCGCATACCTCCAAGGTTTTTATGACAAGATCAAGATTGTCGATAGCTCCTTTGAAAGTAGTTCCTAATATTTCAGGATTAGCTCAAAAGAAATCAATTGCAGCACTAGTTAATATACACAAAAGTTGAAAATACTAGATGATAATATTAAGAATTAAATGTAATTTTTGTTTCGTAACTTTTGTTTATTCGATATTTTTGTCCGTTAACTTTCTAAACTAGTATTTTAGTTCTGCATCTTGTTAATTTTTATAAAAAGAAATTTTCGCTAGAGTTCACTGCCACTATCGAGAAGGGTGAACTCCGACCAAAAAGAAAAAAAAGAAAAGAAACTGAAATCGCAAAAATTAAAATGATGCAAGATCAAAATGCTATCTAAAAAGTTCAACAACAAAAGTACTGGAAAAAAAATGCACATACATTTGTCCGTCGAGAAGGATGAACTCCAAAAAAAAACAAAAAAAGATTGGAATTGTGAAAAAAATTTAAAAAATGCATAGAAAAAATACTACCCTATAAAGTTAAAGAACGAAAATGCTAAATAACCCAAGTTATGGAAACGGCATTAAGCCGTAATGATAATTAATACCTATATTAACATTGATGATGGCAGGTTTATCCTTGTTGAGAACAAGTTGTGCTCTGAGATCATCGCAGTCTATCTCCCCAGTCATCAAGGTGCCTATCATTTTGCACTCCATTCTATACATTCTTGCTGCTTTGAATATAGAGTAGTGTGATTCTCTTGACGTATACAAAATCCCATCGGCAGCAGCTCTCTCCTGCAATGTACAATTATTCTTACAAAGATGTCTAATTAAAGTAAAGAATTGATCAGAATTATTCTTACAAAGATGTCTTATTACTCAAAAGTACGTAGGTACTAACCCCAGCAAAAGGCCCTGGAGATTGCCTTCTGTCCCACCATTAGTCACATACCCCCAACTCTCATCCTTTTCCATCTCCCATAGCTGCGCAAACCAATCTAAAACTTCTACTTCAAATTCTTTCGAGTGCAGGCCGTAGGCGCTCTCCTTGAACGGATCACCAACATTATTGATGTGAAAAAGCAGAAGCGGAGATAAGTCCATCAAATGATTGAAATTCAGATTCAAAGGATAACCTGCAAACAAACGCGCATAACAACCAAAATATCTAAAAGTTTAAGCCGTTGTTTCAACAAACACGAGAGAGAGAGAGAGAGAGGACGCACGTAGGCTAGTATTATTTCTCTCCATACCTAAAAGATGAGTTGCTCTTTCTGTGAGATACTCTTGAAACTCGGTCATTATCTTGGCCAAGCGTCTGCGTCTGAGTGCAAAATACTTGTCATATGGTTCCATTACAGCAAAATTAGATTCTAATTTTGTGTTTCCATTGCAATCTTTCTTGTCCATGGCCACAATTGAAATCATAGCCATGTTTAGTAGAGTCTTTGTATTAGTTGGAGAGGATATATAAAAATTGTAGAATAAAATGCCTATTTATAGATATTATGTAAGGAGTAGTCTACCTAACCCAAATATCTTTGATTTGCCATAAGCTTACTCCAAAGGACGCATGATCGAGACAATAAAGAAAGAACCGCGGGGCACGTACAACTATAACTTCATTTTACATATATAGGGTTTCACACACAACAAATACTATTTATAGGGATAAATCCAAATTACCCCTAAAATATTAGAAAAGGGCAAAAAAATTACCCCTAAAAAAAGGGGGGAGAAGGAAGAGCCTCCCTAATTTTGTAATAAAGAAGCATATTACTCTTGGGCAATGAAGTTTACTTTTTCATTTTGCGACTGATTTAGCTATTTTGATTTGTAACTGATCACTTTTATTTCTAAATATTAAATATAAAAATTGAAAAAGGTTGGGAAAGTTCTTTGTTCTTTTTTTTAGGAGGATTTTTTGCCCTTTTTCAATATTTCAGGGGTAATTTGGATTTATCCCTATATATAATAAATAAATATATATATATATATATATATATATATATATATATATTATATTGTATTGTGTCAAGTTTTATGTTGTACCGTGTACGTACTAGGTAAAATAGAGTTAAAAAAACATGCAGATTTAATTATTTTCTCAACTTGCAATTACGAAACTAAACGAAATCGTTGAATTTGTTTGTTTCAATATATCTGGATGATTTTTATCATACACAATATCTACCCATTTATTCATACGATTTAGTAAAATTTATCTCAATATGTTATTATAAATGAGCAAATTATCTTTCTATTAAAAAAAAATAGCAATACATCTTTGTTTTTTTCAAAATAGGCAAATTACGCCGCTCACGTGATTTCATATAGTTCACACACGTTTTTTTATCCTATGAAACACAATTTTTATCCTATTGGACCAAACATGGCACAATTTTCGTCCTGTAAGACAAAAAATACTACATTATTTATCATATAAGATTAAATTTATTAAACCCGTAAATCGTAAGATTAAAAGTGCAACACACCCCATCATATCAAAATAAAAAAGTAGTTTCCCCCCTAAAAAATGAGTGTACATTAGTAGTCCAACAAATTTATAAATTAATAATAAGTATTCAAAAGACATTCAAAACCATTGCACTGTAAAACATCCTACGTACAACAATTAACTAAATAAGTCCAAGATTGTTTTCAAGACGACAATTGTCAAGTAACACTTACCGTTATAACTGCCAAAATTTTGAATTTGATAAGTGCGACACAAAAAATTATATATACAATTTTGTGGTTTGCAAAATTATATTTAGTACTTTTAATTTTATTTTCATCTAATAAATAATTTTTTTATTTTTAGAAAATCATCGAATTTGCTAATATAATTAGCAAAAAGATTTAATGAAATTTCATCTTTACCTCTAATTGACTTATTATAAGGGATAAATGTAAATTACCCCCTAAGATACTGGAAAAAGGGAACAAAAAAAAAAAACCCTAAAAAAATATATGGGCAAATAGCCTTTCCAACCTTTTAATAAAGAAGCATATTACCCCCCATCCGCTAGGCAATGTAGTTCACTCACAAATTTTGCGACTGATTTAGCTATTTTGGTCTATAACTGGTCACTTTAACCTGTAATTATTAAATAAACCGCACATATTTTCGTAGAAACTACATAGAGAAAGAAAAAGAAAATCTTCAAAAAAAAAAAAAAAAAAGAAAGAGAGAGAAGCGTGCTGCAATATAAAGAAAGAGAAAGTGATAATATTTTTTAGTTTTTAAATTTAGTAATTAGGGATAAAAGTGACCATTTACAAATCAAAATAGATAAACCAATCGCAAAGATGGGGCGAATAAACTATTGCCCACCGAAAAGGGGTAATATGCTTCTTTATTAAAAGATTGGGGAGGCTTTTTACCCTTTTATTTATTTATTTATTTTTATTTTTTTTTGTGGGTGGGGGTTGTCCTTTTTCAATATTTCTTTTTTTTTAGGGGCCCTTTTCCAATATTTCAACGGGGTTATTTTCATTTAGCCCCTTATTATAAGTCAAACAAATATGTTTTTGATCAGTCTATCCTTACACATCCTTCACACGTTAATACATGTGGTATATCCTTACTTTTGTAAAGCTAGTTTGATCAGAAAAAATCTGTTTGATCTGTAATAAGTCAATAATAAGTAAATCAGGAGAAACTATGGATTTTCATTCAATTTTTTAACTACTATCAGCAAATTCGGTGAATTTTAACTAACAGATGGATCTATTTATTATACAAAAATATACATCATGAGTATTAGATGCAATTTTTTCAAATTACAGAGAATTTTTGTGTAATTACACCAAATTTATAAAAAAAAAAACACGATGCAATTATCCCTAAAAACTATATAAATTCAAATTCATATAAAAAATAATAAAACTTTATACAAAATTAATCCATCTTCTTCCCCATCTGCCTCCATCATCTTCTTCTCCTTGCTCGCTACCCCTACCCCAACCCCATTAATGTCTTCTTTCCCTTACTGCCCGTTCCGACCCCATCGGCTTCCTAGACGATTAGGACACGCATCAAGAAACTAATCAGTTTTCTTTGACATTAATAATGTTAATTAGCTGTCGTGATTATCAAGATCTAGTGATATTTGTTTCAGAGCTTGTACAACTTGTTTATATATACATATATTTGTATAAACCACCTATATATATGATGCAATCCCTGTAATGATAATAATTAATCTCCTAATTAGTGCAAAAATATCACATCAAATCTCCTATCCATATTGCAAAAATATTATTACATCAAATATGTAATGGAGTTGGTTTACGTGGATTGATTTTATACGTGAGAAGAATCGTCTTTTTGTTGAACAATATCTTTTTAGAAAGGGGGTACATGTTTCACGTTGTCTCCTATTTCTAATTAATTAATCTCTTGTTCCAACTTTTTGTAATAATGTAAGGTTAAATGCCTCTTTCTTCTCGTAACTTAGACCATTTGGCATTATCGTCCTTTAATTTTTTCACTATAAAAAAATAAAATTTCGTTATACTATAAATGATCATGGTTTAAAAACGAATAATGGCCATTGCGAAGCCGTGGTTGATTTTTATTTGCCACGATTTTTTTCTTTTGGCTATATAGTAATTAATTGTAGCGGAAAATCATATTTTTTTTTGGGTTTATAGTGGCATTTTGATCTTGCATCTTTTTAATTTTTGAAATTTCAATCTCTTTTTCATTGGAGTTCACCGTCACTAGCGAGAATGGTGAACTCCAGCGAGAAAAATTGATTGAATCACAAAATTAAAAATATGCAAGACCAAAATGCTACAAAAGAAAGTTAAATGATAAAATTATTTACAACAAATAGTGGCCTCAATTTTAAAAGATCACGCGAGATGCATATGCATTTTTTCTACCGAGAAAGATGAACTTTAGCAGAAAAAAAAAAAAAAAACCCTAAAATTACAAAAATTAAAAAGATGTAGGAGCAAAATACTATTTTAAAAAGTTAAATGACAAAACAATTAAAAACCCTAAGTTGCAAGACCAAAAGTGCATTTAAACCTAAATCTAGTGTATGCTGCAACACTTATTTTCTTTTTTGGCAAATAGAATAGGAAAACAAAAGTGGGACCGCCCACAAATTAATAGTGGAGAATCAACACATAAATCAAGTCCACTAGAATCTCTACAAGTGATTTGCTGTTGCTAAAAATCAAGGCCTGACCATATGATGATCAAACCATAGGTTGGGATGTATATTTAGTCATATCAAATTTTTTGATAAGAAATCAAACTCACATCGTGGGTGTCACAATATTAGACTTATCGAGAATCCAACACCTATATTTTTGGTCAAATTAATTAGTTGTTAATTTAATTTCTATCTAATAATTTTTCTGAATTACATGTTCAAGTTTAGTCCTATTAATTTTTTTGATAAGGATTCAAATTCACATTGTAGGTTTCGCAATTATTAGACTTGCCGAGAATTCAACACTTATATTTTTTTGTCAAATTAATTAGTTGTCAATTTGATTTCTAACTAAAAATAGTCTGTCTGAATCACATGTTCAAGTTTAGTCCTATCAAATTTTTTTATAAGGATTCAAATTCACATTGTAGGTGTCACAATATTCGACTTGTCAAGAATTCAACACTTATATTTTTTGGTCAATTAATTAGTTGTTAATTTGATTTCTATCTAATAATCTGTCTGAATCACATCTTCAAAATTTTCAACAAAAAAATTTAGACTACAACGTAACTAATAACACTAGATTGGTTGTAAGGACCGATCTATTTAAACCTAAATAAGTAAGGACGGCCACTGACAACCAACTTAGTAAGTTGAAGTTAAAAATTATGTGTTCAAATTTCATCAATGTATGGTATGAATTTATTTAATAATAGTTGTTAGCCTATTATAATAGTAATTACTAATCAATTATATAAATATCTTGGGAAAATTGCAAAATATCCTCCAGTGTTATACGAAAATTGCTAAAAGTTTATCTGTGTTTATTAAATAGTCAGAAAAAAAAAACCCTCTCCGTAAAAAAAAATTGGAGTTTGGCTTACACTTGCTAGAAATGAGAGTGATATAACATTTTGACCTATTTGAATGGACAGAATTACCCCTATTCTATATAATTATCCCCTTTTTTTCTTTTTTTAGGTTAATTCTTTATCTTTTTTTATATTTTACTAAAAAATTAATATTCATCAAATATTGATATGTAAAATTATTATACATATAAAAATACCAAAATTTTAAATCAAAATTCATAATTTTATTTATAAATATTATTAGTTAATTTAATTTAATTTTGTGTTCAATATATATAAATTACATTATTTATATAAATAAAATAAATAAATTTTAATATAATTATATTTAAATTAAAAAATACATAACTAATTTAATTTATTGAAATAAAAAAAAGAAAATTGAGAATCATCGTCTTCGTTAAACGTTCTTCACCACCATCTCCACATGTGACTTCTTTTCCACCATCTCCCCAAGGTGCCTCTCCTCTCCTTTTTCTCCACAGCCACTCACCACCACAGAATCAGTGACGGCGCCCAAATCTGGGCGGCGACATCCTGGTCGATGACGCCCGTCGCCAACCCAACTCTGGGTGGCAACGTCATCTTCAGATGGTGAGCGCTGGTGGATGTGGAGCAGTGGCCCTCCACCGACATATATATATATATATATATGCATACGATATATAGTAGTTATATATATATATATATATATATATATATATATATATATTTGTGTATTTTATACATAATTATACATATATATGTATATATATAAATATAAAATCTAAACCGTTCAATTTTATTTTTTGAAATCAAGGGCTATTAAAAATTGATTAGGTCCTACGGCTCTAATCAATCATAAAAGATTCAACGGTTATTATAATAACAATAATTTATAATATATAAGGGTACAATGGAAATTTAAAAAAAAATTAACATCGTTAAGTAAAAACAAATGGCAAAAAGAAAGTGTGCAATATCTTAAAAAACACAGAGTTTTTTGTACATATATTTTTTATACAGGGAGTTTTTAATTGAAATTTTTATAATATGGGGGGTTTTATGCAATTTTCACAAATATATTTGATGTTAGTACTTTGTGTGTATCGACTTGACAAGTCTACCTACACCCCATATCGAAATTTTTTTTTTTAGTCCATTAACTTAGTTTTCTTCAATTTTGGTTCACTAACTATGATAATTATCACATTTTGTACACTAATTTTGAAAAATGCTTCAACTAGGTACTCTAATGGCTGATTTGTCCAATTTTGACTAGAAATTGATGATGTGACAGATAATTGCTTATTTGTCCAGCAGTGACGTGGCAAATATGTACATTGTACATCCTATGTGGTATAATTATATTTAAAAAATATATAAATAATATTTAAAAAATATTAATTCAAATATAATAATAATGATAATTTTTTAATATTATTCTTAATTAATCAAATATATATTTTATTATTATTATTATCAAAAATTATTTTAATTAACTAAAATATTTCATTGTTATAATTATCTAAAAAATTATTCTTAATTAACTAAAATATATTTAATTAATATAATCAAACTAATTACAAAAAACTGGGGGCGACGGCGATGGTCGCCGCCCCCGCACGCCGTCGCCCTCTTTCTTTATCTGGGCGACAGCGATGCCGCCAGATTTGGGGGCGGCGAGGGTGCAAGGGGAGTTTGGCACCGGCGGGGTGGGGGCGGGGGTAGGCGGGTGGGGATGGGGATGGGGATGGCGGTACACGATGGGGAGGAGACAGCGGTGGGGGTGGGGGGGATGGGAGTAGGTTCTATTTTTGTTTTTTATTTTCTTTAAGTTTATTTTTTAAATATATATTTAAAATTAATAAATTTAAACCTTTAATTATAAATTTAAAATGTGACAGTTAAGATTAATTTAATTATAATAATTAAATATATATTTTAATTAATTAAGAATAATATTAGATAATTATAATATTATTATATTTTAAATTAATATTATATTAATTATTTTTTATAATTATTTATATATTTATATGTAATTATGGCACATAAAATGTCCAGTGTACATATTTGCCACGTTATTGTCGGACAAATAAGCAATTATATGCCACGTCATCAATTTTCGATCAAAATTTGAAAAATCAGCCATCATAATATCTAATTGAAATATTTTTCAAAATTAATGTACAAAATATGATAATTCATAATTAACGGATCAAAATTGAACAAAAAACCAAGTTAATGGACTAAAAAAAAATTCCCTATCTTTTGCCATAGGTTTACTCTACATGATCTGGACTAGCTGCCACGTGAAACATCACTTTATGATGAAATAAATGTGGTTGCGAGAGTTAATTTTGTTGTAGTTGAAAACTAAAATACAAAAAATCATCATAAATAAATATATATATATTTAATAGATAAAAAGTGGGTATAGTTTATATCTAATCATCTGATTCTTCTCTTTAAAAATGTATTTGACAAATTCAGTGGCAAAATCTTTTGTAGATCTTCTTTTAACTTAGTTTGAATTTTTAAACATTAATTTGAGGGTTTAGGCTAATAATTCCGAATTAAACGTTATAGACTCGGCTTTGGATTTCAGAATCTGAAAGTAGATTTGCTACTTGAATCTTCTTGAGATATATATATATATATATATATATATATGTATATATATATTTATAATATTAATTCAAGGGCTTATCACCTTTAATCCCGAATTAAACACTGTAAATTTTTGTGCACCTTTGACAAACTACACGATCTCTACCTTGACCACTTTAAATATTTTTGAACTTGAGAAACTTCATAGAGATAATTATTTGGCCTTCTCTTATTTCACTCTTCGATCTTGATGCCTATGTGTCTTGAATGAGTTTTAAAGACCCTTTTATATAGGTGTGAAAGAGGTAGAGTTGTGATGTACTTAAACATTTTTTGTATTATATCTTTTGAATAATATGATTGGTCAACTTGACATTAACTCTTTAATTTTTAAGAGAAATATTGCAAATATCTATCTTAATTTTAATTGGAACATAGATACAGTTGCTCCACATGGTGTCGTCTAATTGGCTAGAATCTTTGATTGCGAGACATTATTTGATTTGCCGAAATACGTCATTTAACAATTGTCGGTCATTGATTTGATAGCAATATATATATATATATATATATATATATATTAAAATATTAACTAAATTAACTATTTACATTTAGAATTAATTTAGTAAGTTTCAAAAAATAAATAGAAAAAAATATAATTGATAATTAATATATTATTTTACACTTGTCATCATTCAATTTGGGCATGGAATTTTACTTGTCTACATATGTCCCCTGGGGACTTGTTCACAAACATCTACTACAACAAAGTGAAGAAGTGAACATGTTTCAAAATTGATTCTTCTTCATGAGAATTTTTTTTTTTTTTTTAAATATGATTGAACTTGAAGATATATCTCAAGCTATATACGTACTTTGTCAGATGATCAAGTCATAACGTAGTTTACTTGAACATTATTTATAATTTATTCTCATACCAAGGAGTCTTCATGTAACTTTGTAGATTGTTTCTACTTTAGTTAGTTCTCTTTTGAGGTAAATTACATCGACAATCCATGAGATTAATTTTCATTCCACAAACACCATTTACCTTTTATAAAACATAAAAACACTTCTTGATATTATAATTATAATTTATACAGACATCTCCTCAAAGTCAAAAACTTACCAGTACACCCATCGAAGTAATTACATTAATATCCCATCACGGGGTGTGTTTATAATTTTATAAAAAAATATAAAATATTAGTGTAATTACACCTAACTTCAGAGAGTAGCAATGTAATTTTTCATTTTTATAAGGAGTGAATAGCAATTTACTCCCCTGTGATATAAGAAATGTACAAATTACCCCTTAAGAACAATAAATAGCAATTTACCCTTGTGTGTTTTAAAAAAAGAAGCAATTTACCTCTCTGCCTAAGGAGGTAAATTGTTGTATTTTAGAAAACATAAAAATATGAATTGCTATTTTATTTTTCACAAAAAAAATTATTTTGTCTATTTTTTCCTAACACGGATAACAGATTGCAATTTACCTTTTTATAAGTTAGGTATGTAGTGAATAAATTGATTGAGCTAATAATTACGTAGGTATGTTCTAATTATTTAATTATGTAACCGATTGTCATCTACCTAATTAGATTAGAAATTAGTTAGAGGCTTGCGCAGTTAGTCGCTAATTGCCAATAGGCCGTACCTAAGATTGTTCCTTAATTACGATATCAATTGGGATTTTTTTTTTGTTTAATATAAACAATCAATACATTGAGATATTAAAATCTATCAAACATATTAATAATTTCATAAAAAATAAAATAACAAAGGTATTAAATTATAAATTATATGGTAAATTACAACGAGCCCTGAGATTTGGCGTAACTAAAATTATTTTCTCGTTGATTTTTTTTTATAGTTTTTCTTATTTTTGAAATTCTTTTTGTGGACTTGGACAAATTTTTTTTTTCAAAATTTTTCGTTTACCTCGTTTGATTTTTTTATAAAAATTATATTTTTTTTAAAAAAATACAACAAAGTTAAAATTGACAATTTTAGTTCTTCATTTTAGAATTATATAATTTTATCAAACACAAAAGAGGCACTAATATTTTTTAAATAATTTAAATATTTTTAATTATATCAAATCTCATAAAAATTTGTTGTAATCGACCCAAAACTATTATATAAGTGTACCAAAATCTACATATGGTGAAGAGTTTGGGCCCTCAATTTTGCCATTAAAGCAAAAATATCATAAGCAATAGGGACTTTTAACCACACAATTTACATTTTTAGTTAATGTAATTACATGAATTTTATATTGCTGACATAACATTTTTCAAAAAAAAATTATTAATTAAAAACATAAATAAATTGGTCAATAATTCAATTCCAAATCAAAATCCACAAAAGAAAATTAGGCTTTATATACATATTTTTAAGATAATAAATTTACAATAAATCCATCCGAAATTTGGGCCTTTATGCATTTTATGAACTTATATATCTAACAGAAAATTAAAAAAAAAATATTTTTCTTTAGAGTAACAAACTGGACGAATGCATATTTATTTATGATCAATCAGGATATTGGTTAAAAAAAAAATATCCCATGACGTTTAAACCAATAAAAAAATAATATTTTTCGAATATTTGAGAAAAATATTAAGAAACTTATAATTTTGTGTAAATTTAATAATACAAAACATAGACCACTTATAATTTGCTATAGTTGAATTTTGTACCTAATTATTATTAAAAAATATTTTTACTTAATTAATATGGTTAATTACATTTACATCTCATCTGAAAATGCAAAATTAAACTTTTTTTCAAAAAAAAAAAATTAGAGTGACACTTACACCCTCTAAAAGAATTCACTGTTTACACTTGACTCCCTTTCGTTAAAATTCGAAAGAAAAATATTGACATTAGAAAAAATATATATAAAATTTTAATTTTACCCCTTATTTAATATTCTCATGTAATACTTTTGTACTTATAAGAGATGAAATATAACGATGTTAACCTCACTCTATGCATATATATTACATTTATCCATTTATAAGTACAAATAATACATACAAAATGGTTAAATATAGTTACCATCCCTTAAGTATCCACCCCACATCAATTAAAATATTAAAACCTTAAAAAAAAACTTTGATTTTTTAAGTTTGAAAAGTCTATTTTACCCTTATAACATTGCTTTGTGGAAAAAATAATAAAGAGATTTTTAAAATACCAAAATCACCATTTGTCTACTTTTAGTTTCACTTGTTCATCGATCTCTTTTATTTTATGATCCTAAAGTACTTATGGCTCATTTTATTTAGTTTTACTTATTTGTCAAATCAAGTTATGGCTCATGTTATATATATATATAACATTACCACATTTACATAATTATCATATATATACACAAATATATATTAATTATATATATATTTTTATTATAGTTCATCAACCCTTTTGATTTTATTAATTGTATATTTATTTAAATAAAAGGATAATTACACTCTCCTCTCCCGATGTTTGGTGTAATTACACGTAAAATCCCAATGATTTGAAAAATTACATTTAACACTCCTGAGGTTTGCTTTCTTTTAACAAATTAGTCAAAATCCACTAAGTTTACTGCTATTAACAGAAAAATCGAATAAAATATATACTCTCGATTTACGTATTACTGACTTATTATATGTCAAACAATTTTTGTCGGACTAAACTACCCTTGTAACGTTGAAGATGTGTCTACTCGTATGCATTAACGAGTGAAGATATATGAGGGTAATTTGATCATAGAAAAAATTATTTGACCTGCAATAAGTTAGTAATAAGTCAATCAGGGGTAAATATAGGTTTTTTAAAATTTTTTATTAACATCGGTAAATTCGATGAATTTTGACTAATGGAGGAACTAATTTGTTAGACGGAAACAAACCTAAGGGGTTCTACGTGTAATTACACCAAACCTCGGGAAAGAAGAGTGTAATTATCCCTTAAGTAAATATATAAATATATGGGATTTTATTTTTACAAAAAAGAATTTGATGAATAAGTATATACATGCATATACAATTAAATTCACTTATTCATTAAGCCCTTTGGAGCTCATTTATTTTTAATTTGATTGAACAAACAAGTAAAACTAAAATAAAATGAGTCACAAGTACTTTATGAATACAAAATAAAAAGACCTCGATGAATAAGTGAAACTAGAATTAGACAGATGGTGAATTTGATATTTTAAAAATCTCTTTATTTTTTTTTTCACAAAACAAAATTTATGAGGGTAAAATGGGCATTTCAAACTTAAAAACAAAGGACAGGGGGATTTTGGAAGGCTTTAATACTTCAGGGGATAATTGATGTAGGGTGGATACTTTAGAGGTGGTAACTGTATTTAAACCTAAAAAAATATTAAATAATGGGCAAAATTCAAAATTTATGTAACTTTTTTTGCTTAAGTCACCATTTTCCATTCGAACCCTAATAAAAGGGAGTCAGGTGTAAAGAGAGAATTTTCAGTGGGTGTAAGTTTAATTTCAAAACTTTTTTGGGGTAATTTCTCGTTGTCTCCTAATTTCTAATTAGGGTAAATTATAAAAACCTCCCTTAATGTTTGGCATAATTATAAATACTCCCTCGTGTTTGGACAATTACAAACACCCCCCTAAATGTTTGATAAAATTATGTAATTTTTAGATGGTTTGAAATTGTCAACTTTGTTAATCTTACTGTATTTTCATTATTTTTTTAAAAGAAATTAAAAAAATATTGAATCGGGTAGATGAATTTTTTTAAAAAAATATAAAAAAAGTTATCCATTGGGTCCATAAAAAATATAATTCTTAATTCACAAAGGAGTTTTGATCAATCCACCACAAATAATGAATAGAAACCTAACGAATTAAACTAATTCTTAGACGACCGATAAAATTGGAAGGACATTCGTACTTTTCCAAATAACAAAGGGATATTCATAATTATGTCAAATTTTAAAAAAAATCATTGTAATTTATCCTTTCTAATTAATTAATCTCTTGTTCAACTTTTTTGCAAAATTTTACTTTCAGTCCTACAACTTTGACATTACTTCAAAAAGTATATATATTTTTTCACCATAAAATAAGTGCTCCTATATATTCAACAATGGTAATAAATCTGAGGGTTAAATGCCTCTTTCTTTAATTCTTTAACTGACAACATTTGGCGTTTTCGTTCTTTATTTTTTCATAGTAGCATTTTGGTTTTATATTTTTCTAATTTTTACAGTTTCAGTCCCCTTTCCGTTGGAGTTTACCGTCACCTGCTAGAATGGTGAACTTCGATGAGAAAAAAGGATTGAAATCACAAAAATTAAAAGTATGCAGGACTAAAATCCTATCGTAGAAAGCTAAATAATTAAAATGCTGACAATAAACAGTGGTCCCAATTTTAAAATATCACGTAGATGTACATGTATTTTTTCACCGAGATGGGTGAACTTAAGAAAACAAAACGATTGAAATTATGAAAATTAAATAGACGCAAGACCAAAATGTTATTATAGAAAGTTAAAGAATAAAATAGTAAAAAAAAAAATCTAAGTTGTGAGACAAAAAATGCATTTAAACCTAAAACTACTGTATCTTGCAACACTTATGTTTTTTTTGGCAAACATAATAGGAAAACAACAGTGGCACCCCCCACAAATAGTGGAGAATTCCATTTGTGCCTTATGCATGTGCTAACTAGGGTCCTTACAATTTACCTACAATCGTAAAAATCAAGGCCGTGAAAATCAATACACAAATCAGGTTTGTTAAAATGTCTATAATTGACCTACAATTGCTAAGAGACAAGGTCTGACCATATGATGATCAAAACATAGTTCAGGATGTATATTTAGTCCCATCAATTTTTTTTTAAGAAAGATTCGAATTCACATCGTGGATATCACAATATTGGACTTGCCAAGAATTCAACACTTATTTATATGGTCAAATTAATTAGTTGTCAATTGATTTCTATCTAAAAGTAATCTGTCTGAATCACATGTTCAAGTTTTTTAATCAAAAACTTCAGACTACAACGTAATCAATAACATATTTTTTGAAATAAAAAATCCTAATATTTCTTTCGATCCATTAATCTATCTAAACTGTAAATTTTGAAGAATTACATAAAACACTTCAATGTTTAAAGAATTACAGTCGCGCCTTACAACGATATTTCACATTATAAATTAACTGGTAGCAATATAAAATATGATTAACCAAGAAAGTTTACTATAATTCTTTTAAAATAAAATGTATCAATGTAATTATCGTTTATTTGAGATTATTTGAAATACAATACTTAAAATAGTACAACACAGTTAATACTGTTGCCGCAAAACCCCTATACATATAGAAGTGAAATTTCAATTCGGTCAGTAAATCAAATAGGGGTAAATTGTAATCTACCTATTCGTGTTAGTGAAAATAGATAAACAATCTCTTTATGAAAAATAAAACAGCAATTCACCCCCTATATTTTTCAAAATGTAGCAATTTACCTCTCTATATTTTTAAAATTGAAGCAATTTACCTCCTTAGGTAGTGAGGTAAATTGCTTCATTTTTTAAAACATAAAGGGGTAAAATATTATTTATTTCTCATAAGGAGATAATTTGCCCATTTACAATATTACAAAGGTACATGCCTATTCACTCAATCAAATAGTGCACACCCCTGAAGAAGCACAGACAAATTTAATTTCCATCTATGAGCCCTTTGCCATGGTCTAGGAAACTGCAATTAGAAATTCCTATTTCCTTGGCAAGGCAAGGTAGGAACTTCGCCATATCGATACCAAATATTTTTTTTTAGGACAAGATCATGCAGAAAATCATCCAACATTTTAATAGTGACATGAGGCATTACGACAACATGCGCCATGTTTCCTACACAAGAAAGTTGCCAATGTCTAAAAAACTCAGGGTCTAGAGGATGCTCGAGCACAACCACGAGGCTCGTCTCATTAAGCATAGTATTGATTCTTGCATTTGTTAGTCCATCTCTTAAGTATCGAGCATTCATCAAACACTTTCTGACTTCTTGTTGGATTCCTTTGTAACCTTTGATGTTCAAGCCATACCATATAAAGATTGGAGTGTGGCCGTTCGACTTCCACTTGTTGTAGTATCGAGAGTGGCAACGCATTCCAAATTTTGAGCGAGAAGGGCGACGTATTCTTTCCTTGTCATATGAACGCTGCAAGGCATTGGCGAGCCCAGTAGTTTGTGTGTGGAGACACTAGCGCTTTTGATACACTTTTGGAAACTAAACATTGGTGCCTATTAAAAAACGATAGGGGAAAAAAAAGGGAATGAATTGAAAGAAATGTTATGACGTACGTACATATACTATCACACTGTAAGAGAGTAGGCTTTTAGAACTGAAAATCAGAGACGAAAAAAGTATCTGTCAATAATATTTACCTTTCAGAGTCGGATTCAGCAATTGGACCTTCAATCGCCGACTTATGATGTAAATTTCCATCTCTAATTTTCTTTAGAGATGATTTGTAAGTTTTAGAAAAAAATTCATCTCTCAAATCCAATTTTCTTGTTGTGCCATATGAACGTACAGTATATTTATTTTACGAGTTAAATATAAGGGGGTAAATTATTATTTATTTTTCATAAGGAGGTAATTTGCCCATTTACAATATTACAAAGGTGAATAGTGCACACCCCTAAAGTAGCACACACAAATTTAATTTCCATCTATGAGTCCTTTGCCATGGGCTAGGAAACTGCAATTAGAAATTCCTATTTCCTTGGCAAGGCAAGGAGGAATTTCGCCATATTGATACCAAATATTTCTTTTCAGGACAAGATCGTGCAAAAAATCATCCAATGTTTTGACATGAGGCATTACGACAACATGCGCCATGTTTCCTACGTAGAAAGTTGCGCCAATGTCTAAACAACTTAGGGTCTAGAGGACGCTCGAACACAACCACGATGCTCATCTCATTAAGCATAGTACTGATTCTTGCATTTCGTAGTCCATCTCTTAAGTATCGAGCATTCATCAAACACTTTCTGACGTCTTGTTGGATTCCTTTGTAACCTTCGATGTTCAAGCCATACCATAAAAAGATTGGAGTGTGGCCGTTTCGACTTCCACTTGTTGTAGTATAGAGAGTGGCAATGCATTCCACATTTTGAGCGAGAAGGGCGACGTATTCTTTCCTTGTCATATGAACACCGCTAGGCATTGGTGAGCCCAGTAGTTTGTGTGTGGAGACACTAGCGCTTCCGACACGCTTTTGGAAACTAAACTTTGGTGCCTATTAAAAAATGATAGGGAAAAAAAGGGGAATGAATTGAAAGAAATTTTAGGACGTACGTACATATATATACTATCACACTGTATGAGAGTAGGCTTTTAGAATTGAAAATCAGAGACAGAAAAAATATCCGTCAATAATTTTTACCTTTCAGAGTCGGATTCAGCAATTGGACCTTCAGCCACCGACTTATGATGGAAATTTCCGTCTCTAATTTTTTTAGAGATGATTTGTAAGTTTTAGAAAAAAATTCATCTCTCAAATCCTATTTTCTTGTTGTGTCATATGAACGTACAATATATTTATTTTACGAGGTAAATTTACTTTGACCCCTTGTGATATGGACTAATATAAAAAAGCCCCCTATGAAAAATTAAATATAAAAATCACCCTTATCTATACTATTATAAAAAGAAAAGAGGTTTTACACTCACAAACAGCGGTTAGTGACACCGCCGCACCAATTTTTTATAAAGTCAAGAATGCCCTTCAAGTAATAAGATAACTAACTCATTCCACTTTCTAAATTATACATTAATTAATAAATTAGTTTTCTTTTTTAGTGTCATGTATTAATTCATATATTTTGCTCTTATTTATAATATATTTTAAAATATAAAAAATTATTGATTATATGCACGCAGGAACGGCGTGCCATCACGACTAGTATTATGAACAATAACTCACACAGCCCCCTTGTCAATCTGGTCTCAGGGGGGTTTTTTTATTTTTTTTTTATAACACAGGGGGTGTAATTAATATTTTATTTTTTTTAGGGGATTCTTTAAACATCCCTAATATCACGGGAGGGGGGCGGGGGATTTCATTGGATTTTCCCCCTTATTTTACTCGTGAAGAAGGACTTTGTGTAATTTACGGTTAATAGAAAGACTATCTATTCAAGAAAAGGGGTAATAAGTCCATAGAACGCTACATCGCAGTGGATGTAAGATCGATCATCTGAAAAGCCACATTCATCTAAGGTTTTTATGACAAGATCAAGATCATCGATAGCTCCTTTAAAACGTTGTCCCTGTAGTTCCACAACGTCATCAAGAAATTATACTGATTAATTAGGGGAAAAGGTGATCAATTAAGGAGATAAATTAAAATTGAAAAAAATGGATGATAATATAGATACCTATATTAACATTGATGATGGCAGGTTTATCCTTGTTAAGTTTTGCTCTGAGGTCATTGCAATCCATCTCCCCAGTCGTCAAGGTGCCTATAATTTTGCTGCCCATTCTATACGTTCTTGCTGCTTTGAATATAGAGTAGTGTGATTCTCTTGATTTATACAAATCCCATCTGGTAGTAGCTCTCTCCTGCAATGTACAAAAATTGAAAATACTCTACACATTTATGGAATTTTTAAAATGATCCAAAATTAAGAAAATCCTACACATTTAGTCCCATAAGTCCCATAAATTTAACTTAGTTTGTGATGTTTTTGGTTGTATTATGACTTATTTGTGTTATTCTTGGTCATTGTTGGTTTGAGAGTCCAGATTTTATGATTTGGTTGTGTATAGATGGTATAATAACTTAATATTGATCATTATTGTTGGGTTAGGGTGTTCTAACATTGATATTATTTGGTTGTGTTTGTATGGTATAATGCCATCGATTACGTTGTTGTTAGTTGTATTATATATGAGTATATTTTTTGTTATTGTTTGTTGTTGGTTTGGGAAGTTCAGATTTTGATATTGCCTGAGTGTATTTTATGGCATAATGAGTAGGTATTAATTTGGGTAAAGAATCCAAAAAATTGTTAAAAAAGTTATAGAAAGACAATTTTTGGAGTTTAGAGACAGAATCAGAGACTATAATTTGTAATGATTTACAGACGGAATTAGAGACGGGAAGTAACATATAAAAGTTTTACATTCAGAGACAGATTACAGACGGATTATAGGCAAACAATATTTAACTTAACGCTGGAATCAGAGACGGATTATCTAATATTTGCTATTTTGCCGACAGAAACTCTGAGTTAGCGACGATTTCCGTCTGAAAGGCTTTCAACCACAAAGTGTGGCGCCAGATTTTTCCGTTGCTATTTACTTTCAGCAACGGAAATATCAATTTTAGAAACGGAATTTTCCGTCTCTGATATCCTGTTTTGTAGTAGTAAAAGTAGATGACGGAATGTGTCGAGTTTTCTCAATTTGGTATCATTTTAAAATTTTCATAAAATAATGAACTAAATGTATTGAGTTTTTCTAATTTGTGGATCATTTTAAAAATTTTAGTAAAACAAAGGATTAAAAATATTGAGATTGCTACTAACCTTAGCAATAGGGCATGGAGATTGCTTTTTGCCCCACCATTAGGTATGTAGCCCCAACATTCATCCATGTCGATTTCCTACAGTCGTGCAAACCAATGTAAAACTCCAACCTCAAATTTTGTCGAATGCAAACTAAAGTTGTTCTCCTTGTACGGATCACCAACATTATTGATGTAAAAAAGCAGAAACGGAGATAAATCCATCAAATGATTACAATTCAAATTAGCATGATTCTGCAAAAAAAAAAAAAAATATAATTATAATTACGCAAAATCATATAATAACAAACATATTACAGGATAAAAATTAAACTTTAATTAAAATTTACAATAATTTTCTGCGCATGCTAGGTACCTAATGAATGACTTGCTCTTTCGATTACATGCTCTTGAAATTCTGTGATTATTTTGTTCAGACATTTCCGTCTGTCTAGAGCTCCCTCCTAGGACGGTTCCACTTCCACCACAGCAAAAACATTTGCCAACTTCTTGTCTTCATTGCATTCTTTCTCATCAATAACAACGGATGGAATGATGGCCATGTTAGTCATTGTATTATACTAGATTTGGATAATTAAGGATATTGTGGAAATATTTCAATACGTTCACTGACGAGCGTTTATTAATGGAAAAAAATTCAAGAATCCCTGTGATATTGAAAATGTTAAAAAAAAATTCTAAGAAAAATAAAATATCAATTACATCCCTATGATATAAAAAACATGCAAAAAACCCCTTGAAATCAGATTGACCAGAGGGTTGTGTGATTCATTATTCATAATATAAGGGTGATTTTTTATATTGAAATTTTCATAGGGGACTTTTTGATATTTTTCATATCACAAGGGATTAAAATGAATTTAACTCGTTTAATAATTGGGCACTGTCTGATTTTGAAGGTTGTTTGGTTGAATTTATAAATTTTTTAAAGCATCTTATAATATAGAGTTATGGTAGGTGGACGTACAATTTTGTTTTATGTTTTACGAATTCTTTTATCTCAAATTTTAGAAATTTTTGCTTGTTTAATTTCAAGATATATCATAATTATTTCATTAAATTTTTTTAACAAAGAAGCAAGTTAGTAACCAAGTCCAAAATTAACAATTTCAAACATTCATTTATAATTATATAACTTTATCGATCAAACATAAAAAAAAGCATTGATATTTTTTTAAATAATTAACTAAAGTATATTCATAATAATATCAATTTTTTTTAATTGTAATTGACCCAAAACTATTATATAAGTGTGACACCCCCTCCGTAATCACATTCAATTACCCTCACGACTCACAATTATCCCAATAAATAATTGACAAAGTTGATATCTGACGAACACCTCAAGCAAATTACATACTTCACTAGAGTTTTTAGCTATTACAAAATATAAAACACTAACTTAATCACAATTACATGTTCTTATGTCCATCTATCTAGAGCTCTCGAATTAGCATGTCACTGCTGACCCACCTATATGGCTGATGCTGGCTTATGATCTATCTCCTGAAAAGAAAAATATACGATAAATTTATGAGTTGTCAACTCAGTAAGTATAGCCTTTCAGTCTATATATATACACAACAACAAGTCAAGTATAAAGCAATGACACTAACATAACCAATAGTTATCATACATTATCAATAGATAAAGATATCACATAGCTACAAGGAAACATCAAACCAAGACATAATAGTGACGTTTTAGCTTGTTTTCTTAGGGCCCTGCTTAATCTAACTGGAGCGCATCACTCAATGAGCTTTGTCGGCTCTCACCACTGATACCACACAACACACAG
Source organism: Sesamum angolense (assembly GCA_034509725.1). NCBI lineage: Eukaryota > Viridiplantae > Streptophyta > Magnoliopsida > Lamiales > Pedaliaceae > Sesamum > Sesamum angolense. The sequence goes on from JACGWL010000006.1 coordinate 15,255,875, forward strand.
CTCGTGTGTATCCCATCATCACCACTGATATCACACAGCACACAGCTCGTGTGAATCCCATCACCTCCACTGATATCACACAGCACACAACTCGTGTGTATCTCATCATCACCATTGATACCACACAACACACAGCTCGTGTGTATCTCATTACCTCCGTTGATCAATGACAGCACACAACTCGTCATTGATCATATCATGTAAGCCATTGAGTTTGTCCCCAGTTAGGTAAGTCGTCGTTTCATTTTAATCCCCACATCAACATCATTAACTTACTCGTTCAGTTCCATGTAATAGTATTTTCTCGTTAATCACTTTCTAGTCGATTTCCTCCACATTCAATTACACAACCACACAATCATTCAGCCAACATTCGTGTAGCACGATCACAATTAAGCACATAATAGCAATTGTACAGATATGCAGATAATCTTAATCACCATCAACATCCATTAACGAGTATACATACCATTCATATTTCATCCATATAATATATACATAAATCCAATAAGCAATACTTATATTCACACACACACACATATATATATAAACCAATTAGCTATACTTACCTCACTTTCTCCAATTATTTAAATAGTGGAATGATGTGCACAATCTCGAACGTTGTTCCCGTGTCCTAAGATGAGGTATAAGACGTATTGTCAATGAATGAAAATATTGAAGTTCTTTCAAAAGCACTAGATTATATTCGTACACTTCTCACTAATTCCTGAATATCTCATTCTATAAATTCGGATCTTTATTCCGTTTTCTTCTACATAAACTAGACTCGATTATATTTCCATCAGTATATATTCTGATTTATTAAAATCAGTTTTTATATTTTAGAAATTACCCTTACAGCCCCTGAATCTACAATCTTCACAGAATGAGCACTACTCGCTAAGTATATCATAACTTTAATTACAATCACTAACATTCGAAACTGTTTTAGTATAATAAACTAGACATAATAAGCTATCCAATGATTTATGATTTGTATTTTTAACCATAAAGGTCAATTTTATAAAAATCTGTCCTTTTTACGAAATTGTTTTTTCTTGAAGCAGTATATCTTACGAAAAATCATGATTTACAGAGGCTATTCGAAACAGAGCCTCTCCCATTGTCTTTCTTCCATTTCAATTGGTTTATCTACTTCAATTTCTATTCTTACCCAAAACCTACACAAAATTTTAATCAAGAAAACTGAACCAAAACTTACCAAATCTTCTATGAAAATTTCTCAAATTTGAAGATGATGAAGATGATGAAGAGCAACCCCACTTCCTTCTCTCTTTTATTCTCTTTCTCTTCCCCTTCTCTTCTTCTCTTTCTCTCCTCTTCTTCTCTTTTCTTTTCTTTTCTTCCTCTTTTCCTCTCTCTTTCTCCCGTCAAGTGTGTGTGTGTATGCTGTATGTATAAGTGTGTGTAAATAATTGTTTGTATAGTGGATGAAGGAAGGTGAGATTCTAGGTGGCAGCACCACAATTTTCTCTTTTGTTTTTCTTTCTTTTTTTTTTTTTTTTTTTTTGATAATTACCCATACATCCTAGCTAATTTCTTAATTAATATAATTTGATCCAAAATATTATACGGAACTCCAATTTACTCCGTTCAAGTTTTAATATAATCAAAAATAAATATAGAATTTATGTACTAATTAACTAAATTTCGTAAATTTTTACCAATTAATTCCACAATTATGTATTAAAATTTTGTGGATGTTACAATAAGTGCACCGACATCTACATATATGGGATTCAAACACATGACTCTATCTGGTGAAGAGTTTGGGCCCTCAGCTATTTTAAGTAAATTGCTAAAAATTTACACTTTTAGTTATGTAATTACATGTATTTTATATGGCTGACCTAATTTTTTTAAAAATAAATTATCAATTAAAAGCATAAATAAATTGGTCAATAATTCAATTCCAAATCAAAATCAATAAAAAAAATTGGCTTTACATAATTTTAAGATAACAAATTTACAATAAATCCATCCTAAATTTGGGCCTTTATACATTTTAATGAATTGATATATCCAACATAAAATATAAAAGTTATTCTTTTACTTTACAATTACTAACTGGATCAATGCATATTTAATTACGATCAATCAGGAATTTGATTCATAAAAAAGCCCATGATATTTAAATCAATAAGAATGAGCCACAAGTCGAAGCCCTAGCTTATGCCTATAAGCAAGTCTAAACCTATCTGCCGCAACGAAGGGTTGCAACTTCGTGATTCCACATTTTCTTTCATATCGAATTCTTAAAGCCTTGATATCGTATTTTAAGATAATCTATATTTTGCTCCTGAAAGTCGGGAGGAGATTATGCATCCACGTCTATGAACAAATTTACCCTTCTTGAATTGAAGTCTAATAAAAAAATAAAATAAAGTGGGACAATCTTCATTTTCGCAAAATTTTCACACTTATAGTCCTAAACTTTACACATTTGGTCCTGGTAGCCACACGTTTGGTGTTCACATATTTTGGAGTATGTAAGCGTGTATTGTAAAAACAACATAATGATAAAACATAAATAATCATATAAAAATTATCACTAAAAATATATATTAAACAACAAATTATTTTCATTTAATTTGTTTTGGATTCAAAATTTTATGTATTTAACAATTTGCCCTCTCAAATTGTAAAAGTTTGTACTATGACCCTGTTAAGTATAATTTTGGGTTCCCCCCATTTTGCGAATATTTGAGAAAAATGTTGAAAACTTAAAATTTTGTGTAAATTTAATAATACAAAACATAGACCACTTATAATTTGCTATAGTTGAATTCTGTACCTATTATCATTAAAAAATAAATTTACTTAATGAATAAGTTGATCTCATTCTTAATTATTGTCACAAATAATCAATAAATAATTAAGAGTTAGTGATAAAGGTTATCGTTACAGGATAATTTTATAAAGGTAAAATTATATTTTTAATCATGTAACTATAGGTTATTAGTATTTTTAATTCTGTAATTTATTTTATTTACACATTTTTTTTTGATGAATTTAATCCTAAATAGTAAATATCTTACATTTGGTCCTTTTTTTGTGATAAATTTAGTCTTGTATTGACAATTTTGATTCTAACGATTAATAATTACAGGACTAAAAATGAAATCTATTACAGTGTGAAGGAGACTAAAATTATCAACATAAGACTAATTTTGTCAAAAAAATGACAAAATGTGGGACGTTCGAGATTAAATTCGTCAAAAAAAAACTAAATGTGTATATATGGTAAGTTATAGGAATAAACGTGTTAGTGACCTAAAGTTTTGGGACCAAAAATCTAATTTTGCCTTTTTATAAATGTACCAAGAGTTATACATATACACATTGTATTTGTAACCTAATTGAAATTATTCTCAAACATAATAGAAAAATAGCCGATCACCGGTTCGAGGACATAGACAAATTGGTGAACCTTGTAAAATTCTTGTGTTCTTTATTCTTGTGATTAGCGTTCATTTTCAATAATTGATATAGCGTAATTTCTCAACAATTAATATAATGAGATTATCTTTTGAAGAGATAAAAGAAACATCGGCAAAATTCACCTTCTTTCTTTTTTATCTACATCGTATGTTGATATGACATCAAGAATAGTTTGATTCGAAGATGCATGAAACTTAAGAAAAAGACTAATAAATCATTAAGCTCGTGGGGAGGTTCCAAGCCAAAATGCTCTCATGCTTAAGACAATATTAGTACGCGTCCATATGGTGTGATGTCGGCTTTTCTAAGTGCAGGATGATCGATGGCTGAAGTTTCAAGTCAACGGGTCGGGTTGGATATGAGACCCGAGCCCAGATAAAAATTTACTAATATTTATTGTTTGGATGCCACGTGGATAGGCACATGTAGTTGTGAATAAATTATGTAGGTTGAAGATTTGTTTCTTAGTACATAGGATCTCTATGTCACATGAATTTAGGTAGCACCAAACTAGTCCCACATTCTTAATTAGTAATTCTCTGTCTCACACACACATATATATAAAATAAAAATAGACAAAAAAATAGGACCTCCAAATTTTTATTAGGATGGAGATGATAATAAAACCAACCCTTATAAATATTTTGGGACACATGATTTATTAATTTTATCCAAATTAATAATTTAAAATTTATTAAATATGTGAATGTTTATATCACTATGCAGTAATGAACGTTTTTACTTTATTATTCTGTATAATTAATCAATCACATAAAATTTATTTAATTGATTGAGAGTTGACATGAGAACGCATCAATAATATTTTTAGAAAAATATTCATTTATTTAAAACTCTTCACAATGCTAACGTTTATTTTTATTTATATGGTCAGTTAAAATATAAAGTTTAGATCATTTAAGCTTATAAACTGCTTACATAAATATTTACAAAGTGTTATTAAGAAAAGTCATTACATAAATAGAAAGAATTAAACTCATATTATTTAATAAAAGATAATCTGTCCTTACCAACCGAACCGACAAATGCCAACGATTTTATTTAGGGATAATTACACTCCCCTCTCCTGAGATTTGGTGTAATTATATGTAGACCACATGTGGTTTGAAAAATTACATATAACACTCATAATGTTTTTCGTTTAACAAATTAGTATATTCATTAGTCAAAATTCACTAAATTTGCTAATATTAACAGAAAAATTGAACAAAAATTGATATATACCATCGATTGACTTATTACTGATTTATTGTAAGTCAAATAATTTTTTTTGAACTAAACTACCCTTATAATTTTGAAAATATATCTTCTCATATGCATTAACGCGTAAAGACATATGGGGGTAATTTGATCATAAGAACATTTATTTGACTTCAATAAGTCAGTAATAAGTCAGTTTGGGGTAAATATAGATTTTGTTTTAATTTTTTTTGTTAATATCAACAAATTCGGTGAATTTTGACAAACCGATAGATTAATTTGTTAAACGAAAGCAAAACTCAGAAGTGGTAGATGTAATTTTTCAAACCACAAGGGGTTTATGTATAATTACACCAAATCTCAAAGAAAGAAAGTATAATTATCCCTTTATTTATAGTAGAATGCTTATACGGTCTTTCATATTTGTACAAGAGAAAAAAAAAAATTGTACAAGAGAAATAAACACAAGAGTGTAGCATTATTTTTTACTTTTAATTTGTGAGTTGTAACATGAAAATTGTAGTGAGTGGTGATTATATATAGTATATAAAAAAGAAAAAGCTTTTTACTCGTTGTTATGATACCACAACAATAATTTTATCATTATACCCATAATACCCTTAAATTAATTTTCTTTTTTTTGTTGCTTTTCTTGTTTCTTTCTTATTTCTAAAAAATATAATATAATATATTGATTTATATATATATAGTTATCCATGATATATTTTAAGACGTAAAATATTATTTATTATATGCATAAGACACCGTATTGCACGGCGACTAGTTTGTTAAAAAGGTCCGTAGTTTTTATGTAAAAGGTGAGATATCTGATTTATCTTACCAAAATTAGCAACGAATTTCAAATATTTGGAGTTGGGAAACGGCAGAATCTCTTCAAGACTCCAGAAAGATTTTTATTTTTATCATCATGCCTATAAAGTAACAGCACACAGATTCACAGTTCTTACAAAAGTGTCGCCCTTTGCAGACAAGACTGGTTTCTTCTCTCTCTTGATATCGCTACTCACTCTCTCTCTCTTCAATCCTCTCATCGTGAACTCTGGAAAGCGTTTATTGATTTCGATATTGGCGAGGACTCTAGATTTTAATCCATTTGTGCTGCCTTTCTAGATCAAGATTCACGAAATTTGTTCGGTTGATCGACTGGGCGAGTGAGTATGCAACTTCTTGAACCCTTTTCAGATGGTTTTTGCCATTCTTGAAAATTCTTGCATTGATTTTCTGGGCAGATGAGAAATTATTGTATTATGCTTCTTTCTTGAATTTCCTTTTTCTTTTTCTTGAGTTTTGATTGTGATGGATTGATGATTTTCTTTATGTTTTACTACTGTTGATGATTGGCTTTGATTCTTTCAAGGGTATGCCAAGATTGATTTCCTTGTTTCACTTTCTGTTTGATGCTGGCTCGGCAGAGTTTCTGGTTTCCGCATATGAATTCACTGTTTTCTTGGATGTTCTAGTTGAAATTTTAGCTTGAATGGTTCTTTTTCTGACATTATCCGTTTGTTTGATGCAAGTTAGAAATGGGCATATACCTCAGTACTCCTAAAACAGAGAAATTTTCGGAAGACGGTGAAAACGATAGGCTGAGATTCGGTCTGTCCTCCATGCAAGGATGGCGTGCTACGATGGAAGATGCTGTAAGTAGTCAATCGGTTTTGATCTTCAAGATGCCTAATAATGAATTGGTAGTATATGCGTTTCTGTATGTGAGTGCATCACTTTCTTATTATATGTGCAGCACCGACTTAGTGCAGATAAAGAATGCGCTTGCAAGAAATGGCAGTATAATGGTGCTACTGGCAATTTTAATTTTATATGTTGCTGTTGTTTGCTTTTTCGTTGATGAAAATGTGAAATGTGATATGCTTAACTTGAATTGAGTTAGTTCAATATGGGGATTCCCTTTTTCTAGGAAGGGTCAGTGCTTTACACATTCTACAAGGAAACATACTTCCTGAATCATTGATAAAGTAATATATTTAGTTTTGCTTAAGCGGAGAAAATGCTTTTAGTCAATGCTGCATTATGGTGAAATGCATATATCTGGTACTTTGTTGGCAACTTATTTTTATATGATCTGTGTTGGTACAGGTGAACTTTATCATTGATGATTAACTAATCATGTCTTGCCCTTGTGAATGTAATGTTTTGTTACTAAAATCAGGCTACTTGTCGCTAATATGACCTTGTTTATTCTTTCTTTAGCATGCTGCAATTCCCAACTTGGATTATTCCACCTCATTCTTTGGGGTTTATGACGGCCATGGAGGTATGTTCATTTGATCCACCTGCTGGTAATTTACATAACCACTTTCCATATAGAATTAAGATCATGCATGAAGTTGCATCTACAATGTGGGCCATATCAGAGGAACTGATTCTGGTGTCGTGATACAAAATCTAATTTATGCTGAGATTCTTTGAACTTTTTGTTGGTAGTCAATTAACTTACATTTTCTTATAGCTTTTCGCTGCATGTTTATGACGTTTTTCCCTTTTTGTTATTTTGAATTCTTTTTTGCTCTATTGGTTGGCATGTTGTAGGCTCATTTATTTTCCTCCTTGGACTTTCAAATTTTTTGTAATAATGTTGCTTTATTCAAGCTCTTTTGTGTCTTTAGTGATGATCCTTTTGGGAAAAGGGGGTATCCTTCTTACACAGCTTCTAGCATACAAGTACACAATGTTCGTTCTGGAAAACCATCTTGTGTTTATGATGGGGATCGAGGAGGAATAGAATAGGAACAATAATAGTACATAATATTCATTTAGATAGGAATATTTATAATAGTTTATATCGAGTAGGATTGTCTCCTAGTTTAATTCTATTGAATTATTCATTGTAAACCTATAATACATGGGCTAAACCTATAATTCATTGAATAAATATTTTCTCTTGTAATCTTTAGTTTAGTATAGTTAGTTTTAGTTTAGTTGTCCTACATCAATGGGCACCAGAACCAAATTTCAGTTGAAGGTTGCTTCCACGTCAGTTAATTTCCAATCATTCATAATTTTTGGAGATGCCGGATCCGCCGCCATGCGTCATCAACACCAGTAGATTCACACATCCTTTGCAAATTTGAGTGTCCCGTGTCCTTTGGTAATGATATTCTTTGGTTAGATTTGTTGCAACAATCCCTTCACCCATTCAACTTTTGAGCTCACTTTCTGGGTACCTCATTATTTCGTGTTCCAGTTGATCCAATTGATTTGTGATTCTTTTGTTTTGGTGATTGAGTAACCTATCTCTCATGACTCGTTATGATTTTTCCAACTCCAGTTATCCCCTTCTTGTTTGGGAACCAGATTTACTTTTTATATTAAAAAGTTGGTAAAATTATTATTGATGATTTTAGTCGCATAATTGTTGTGACTCGGTCTGCTCTGTATAGCTTGCACTTTAGCCTCTACCATTTCCTAATTTGTGTTGGATCACATTTGGTACAAAGAGTTTTCAAGTTACTCAACATTGTTATGTATCTATTAAGATTGCAAATGTTTTGCTATGGCATCCTTGGACACCTACTGGTCATGCTCGATATTCTATACTAAATAATACTAAATTTTTCACCATAATGCTCGATCTTTCCTAATACACCCTGCTACACGCTAATACATTAGCGATGGTACAGGGGATGAGAGTTCTTCACTACCTCATGGTTATTCAAATTGTCCACTATTGAGCCCAAATGACCATAAGAATGAGCGCCGTGCGCCTAATGTTCTCTCGTTAGAGTGCTGCAACTGATGATCCATTTGTTCCAAAATCGATGTCAGCACCTAAAGAGATTGTCCGTAATTTAGATCTTTCACCACTAACTCTTGATGTTAAGTATCCTTTAATAGAAGCTAGTGTTGACAATGATGTTGATCAAGTTCCTATTATTATTGTTGATATTGTTGATATACTTGTTGTTCATGATCTTTCTATCACTTCTCCAGTCTCCACGATTCTTGTTTCTATTGTCAACACCACAATTTTCTATAGAAATCTTTAGATCTAGAATAGTTAGTTTTTTAGTTCAGTTGTTCTACATCAATTTACTTTGGTAACCTAAGGTAATAATAACTTAATATTAGCTGTTGATTTGATCACATTGATACAGGTAAGGTGGTCGCCAAATTCTGTGCTAAGTACCTTCATCAGCAAGTGCTGAAGCATGAAGCATATTTAGCTGGTGATATAGGGACTTCTGTTCAGAAAGCCTTTTTCAGGTGATTTGCTGAACTCTGAATACTGAATAACTTCTTTCCATGATCTTTGATGTTTTTGCTAGCGCTGACTCTCAAAGTGCTAGCTAGTGAAGTAGTACAATGCCTGGCTTCATTCAGAATTTTTGTTCATTTACTAGATTGGTTGAAAGTTTCGGTTCCGGTGGAAGTTCTTTTGCCAGTGATTCAAAGAGCCTCAACCAAGATCGACCAGTTGCAGCAGTATTCATAACATTAAATTATTTGAGAAGAGGATAAAACAGCTCAAATCTTGAAAACGATATCAGAGCATACATAAGACCAAGTTTTGAATTTATACGAAAAATGAAAAAGAAATGTTCTCTATAATTGTGTTAGGATTGATGGACTTGAAAATAGGGATATCAAATCCCCGATAATAAATTTTTTGGATTTGTTTGGATAATTTCATATTATAAATGTTTTTAATGCAGGATGGATGAGATGATGCGTGGACAGAGAGGCTGGAGGGAGTTAGCTGTTCTGGGAGACAAACTAAACAAGTTTAGTGGCATGATAGAGGGTCTAATATGGTCTCCAAGAGGTGGCGACAAAAATGACCAAGTTGACGACTGGGCATCTGAGGAGGTGTTTAATTTGATTAATAGGATGCCTCAGCTTCCATTCTTCTCATTTTTAACTTGAACTTTGACTTAATGTTGCTTTGTACAGGGACCGCATTCTGATTTTTCTGGACCGACTTCCGGTAGTACTGCTTGTGTTGCAATTGTTAGGGAGAACCGACTTGTCGTTGCAAATGCTGGCGACTCTCGCTGTGTGATTTCTAGGAAGGGTCAGGTAACAATAAACATGATTCGGATTTATACGTCTCATGTAACTGAAATTTTGTTTTCGTGCTGTGGTTTTCTGAAATTTTAGTTGGTGCAGAATACATGTACAACGGATAACGTTTTGTTTTCCGCTTTGATGTTCTTACAAGAATGATCATTTTGTCTGGTTCTTCCTTATTCAGGCATACAATCTTTCAAGAGACCATAAACCTGATCTCGAGGTTGAGAGGGACAGAATTCTAAAAGCAGGTGGATTCATTCATGCAGGTCGTGTCAACGGCAGCTTGAATCTTGCAAGAGCCATAGGTGCTGTTCAATTTTCTTGGCATAAAGCTCAATCTGAGACTTTGTAAAATAATAAATTCACTGTTTAATGTAAACCTGATGAATGAGTTAGCAAGATACCGTTTGGAAATCTAATGAACTGTTTTTGCTGTAATTTAAACATTCTTAATGGGGACAGAGTACGACTGACCACGTGTGGTGTGCTATAGGTGACATGGAATTCAAGCAGAACAAGTTTTTGCCTGCCGAGAAGCAAATTGTTACTGCCGATCCGGATATTAATATTGTACGTACTTTTTACTTTGTACAGCAACAGGTTTCACTGTTTTTCTGAATCTGCCAATAGGCTTGGTTGTTTTAACTGACAGCGGTTTTACTCTATTTTTTAATGTGTTATAGCATGAGAAGAAATATGACTTACTGTTTGTTGCGACGCCTCTGATTTCCTCAATTTCTTAAACCAGGTCGAACTTTGCGATGACGATGAGTTTGTCGTGCTTGCCTGTGATGGCATTTGGTACGCAGCCCACGCTTTTGCTTTTTGGTTTAATCCGCATAACTTATTTTAACAGAGCACGCACCCTGTGTTTATTTATGTTGAAGTCCCTCCAATCTCTCGACTCTGTTCTTTCTCATTTTGAACTGGCAGTCGGCATAGTTCTGATGTACGCAGTATAAAATCCAAAATTAATCAACCGCATTCCTTCTCTCCATGACAACCTTTTCCTATTCTGTTCAGTGAGCTCTCAAAGCTTCTACCGTGCAATATATATTTGAGATACTGTACATTAAAATAGTTGCGGCAGTTTAGCTATTCAGGTTTTATTTGAATACAATGTGAAGTACATGTATTACTTCATTTTTCAATAAAAGCACATTGTCAGAACTTAACGGAAGATTAGTCATCTAGAATATTCCAGTAATATATGGTATATTTCTCCGGCTTGTGTGTATGACTTATTTCCGTCGGAGCTCTAACTTTTTCATTTTAATGTAAGATGCTGCTGTGTAGTACTAATATATGTAGTTACAATGATTTTTATAATCATATGCACGGCTAATCAGGTTTCTCTGTTGTATTCTTCTCAGGGATTGCATGTCAAGCCAACAACTAGTAGATTTTATACTCGAGCAGCTGAAATCCGTAAGTCCTTCAGCACCGCATCGAATAATTCATCTCATTAAAGGTTACATTATAAAAATCAAGCAACATCGAACTAGAATCTCCCTGGTGTCTTACTATTATTAGAACATTGCATGACAGATTTTGAAACGTATGCAGAAAACAAGAGTGAAAAATTAAACACAAGAAAGAAAAGTTTTACATTCGGAAAATGCTCCTAGGTACATTGACTTCTACACAAGTTCTCTTTTTAGGACAAGTCTTTTGTAACTGATGATTATTACAATTAGCAGCTACTCGTCAGCTATTTATATTAAGGTATAAGATACCTGTAAAATGTTAAGGAAATGTATCCCGTACAACTTCAGCAATAAGATACGTTATTTGGCAAATGTGTAACATTGAGTCAAACTTCACGATCCAACAATTACTTCAATGTTGACCATAAACATGCTCCCTTGCACGTCTGATATTGATCCTCATTGTCGTTGCGTGCTATACTTTTGCTCGTGCAGGAGAGTAAGCTGTCGTTGGTATGTGAAAAAGTGCTCGATAGGTGCCTGGCACCTTCAACTGCCGGAGGCGAGGGGTGCGACAACATGACCATGATTTTGGTGCAATTCAAGAAACCTATCCAGTCAGGTGCAACTTCAGACGAGAAACCATCTGCATCTGAGGAAGCGCAAGTCGGGTTGGGGCCTGCGGAAAGCGACGAATCGTAATTTGCTGCAGACTTGTTCATAACATTTGAACCGCAGAGTGTGTATAATTTTGTTGATGCTGCAACAGTCGACAAAAACTCTAAAAAGGTTTGCTTTTTTATGCTCTTCTTCCCTTTTATACTTTGATGAGATGTAGCATTGTCATTGTACAGATAATTCAACTCTGTTTAATACCAATCATTAGCAACTAACATTTCTTGTCATTGTAATATTTTTTGTTTGTTATGTATTTATTGGATGTAAATTTTGGAACGGAAGTTTTTGTTATTGGAGAGGGAGAGAATACTATAATTACTAGTTATTCTTTTTTGTTCATTAAAAAGAAGGGTAAATTACGACGAGTTTCTTTAAAGTTTGATATAGAGTGTCGTCTTGTTAGGAAATTATCAATATTCTGCATATTTGATGAAATTATATAATTCTTGGTTGGGCAGTATCAAATTCGACTAGTTGTTGGACGGCCATTAAGATTAAAAAGATATTGGTAATTTTTTAAATAATAAAGACACAACAATGATTAACTAATATTCGTTAATTTTTTTATTAAACATAACAAAATAGATATTTTTTCTAATGAACGTATATTCATTGTAAATTTATGATTTTTTTTTTTTCGGATTTCAAATATCCTACCTAATGTAATAATTCTTTTTAGAGTAAATCATGAGTTCCCTTTAAATTTAATAGTTTAAAAGTATTGAATTACATTTTAGAAATAAGCTTTTAACTAAAGAGTTTGGATAAAATAAAAGGCCAGAGCTTATAGGATATTAGAGTGTTTTAAATCATAAACTCTGTATATTGTAATAATGTCTAAAAAAGTCATTATGTTAACTATTAAAATTTAAAATCATAAATAGATAGTTGCTTTGGGGAGTAAACGTCAATCATATGAAGAACAAAAGTGAAATACGCAAAATTGTAAGAGTAATTTTGTTTATTGATTGTTAAGATTAAAGAGTTTAAAGGATCTTATAAAAAATATGGTTGAGCTTACATTTTTTTTAATATGCTTGTAAGTTCATGAATATCTTATTTTGAGATTTTATAAGCTCTATACAAAAAAAAATTATAGATATTTTTATAGAATTAATCATTCTTTTATAATTAATTTTACTTTTTTGATTAAAAATTACTTAAGTTAGGATATGAATGTCTTTTCATAATGGGGAACAAACACCTTGAGAATTTAAATTTATATATATATAGATATAGATATAGATATAGATATAGATATAGATAAGCATGCTCTCATTCACTAGCAACATAACAACATCATACTTATTTGTGACTACTATTATAGCTCATAGTTTGGGCCTCAATCTTTAACCCCGATTGAGAGGGCCAGATAGAAGTCGTCAGTTCATAACTCCAATGGTAAGGGTAAAAAAGAAGTTACGATTTTATAACCCCAACTGAGAGGACCAGACAAAAGTTATGAGTTTATAACCCTAACTGTGAGGGTTCAAAATAACTCTAGTTTTCCCTACAAGATCTTTTTACTCATTTTAGCAGAACGATGATTGACTAAAATTGAGCTAATTTTGACCAAATACTAATTTTTGGTGATTTTGAATTCTTTTATTCACAAGAAAAAATCTCATTGGTTAGAGATTTGTTTAATTTAAATATATCAAAAATTAATTTTGTATTTATCTAAATAAATTCATCTATCCAACATCTTATCTTCAAGATTTAGGTACTAAGTTAATTTATATTTATCTTAAATAAATCCACATTTTAGGATAATATTTACTTTTTAATTAATATGAAAATTTTCTTTATATTTATCTAAAATCTCATTTTAAAAATTAGGATACATGCACATATATAATATATGTATGATATTACTAAATATAATATCTTTGGTTATAACTTTCTTTCCGAATTTTAAAGTTTGATAGTTTTGTATTTTTTATTAAATAAAAAAATTTATTGGTTATAAATTCCATTAATCTTAAATACATTTAAGTATTTATTTTATATTTATCCAAATTATATCTTTTGTTTATTCCATGATTAAAGATTTTTCCTCTAAATTTTTTATTTTTGTTAATTTGTTATTCCTATATTTGTTATTTTCTATACATATAAATTGTCACTTATTAATTATTTTCTTATCCTGCAGTTATTTTAATTATATTGTATATATATAGATATATATTATTTTTTTCTTCAGTTTGATTTTTAATTTCATCATAGCTATAACTGAATTTTGTTATTTTTATTTTTGTTTTGGCAGTTTTCCTACAAAAAGGAATATATTTAGGTAGTGTTAGTAGGCACATATTTCGTTTAATATTTAACTCTTTTGTATCTTTTATACACTAAGGATTTTTGTATACTATAATTTCATTCATTAAACTTTTATTTTATAGTTTAATTTTGTCATTCTCTTTCAGATTTTATTTTTTTTTCTTTTTTTTTTGTCTACTAATAAGATTTTCAAGATGAAAAGAATTAGTATATTTTAATTTTATTGTAATTAGTTTCTCGAACTATCTAAATATGATTCTACTATATTTATGATTATATGCTTTGTAAATCTTTACATTCATATATAAATATATGTATTTTCATGTTTGTTTAATTTGAACTCTTTTTTCTGAAAAAGGCCACGTATGATTGCTTGAATTTTATTTTCTTCTTATGTATATTCTATTTTAATTGAAACTTTGTACATATATGTTATATTAATAATAAATACAAAGATTAATTCAATTCCTTAATATATCATAAATTTTATTTTCAACTTTTATTTTATGGTTTTATATTAAAGCTTAAAATTAAGATGTATAATATTTATTTTATTTTTGTATCCTTGATTTATTTAATTTTCGTGATTAAAATGACATGATAATAAACAATTTTATGTAATGTTATGTGTATACATATACATTTATTGCTAGAAATTAACATAATATTTCATAATTTTTATTATGACTTCTCTTATCACCAATTCCTAATAACGCATTAAAAGTAAGTATACATTCTTGGTTTATATTTTATTTTTCTTGATAAGTAAGATCATTTTAAATGTATGTACTTAATATTTCCTATGGAAGATAAATTATATAATACAAATAATACATTTAAGTAATTTTTTATATTTTTATACAAGGTTTGATATATAAAAATGTGATTTTATATACTTAATAGAATGTCATAATTATTTAAAAGTAATCATCATACAATATAAACTTTGGTAAGTATAAATATGTTGTATGTGTCGGAAAATATCAAGTTCAGTAAAAATTTAAAATTATTATGCTTTATCGATTAAAAATTAAAATTCTATTTTATGTAATATATTCTTTTACAACAAAATATATTATTAAAAAATATTTAATTTAAAATATATAATTATAGATATAACCGTGCATAGCATGGGTTTTTCGCTAGTACTATTATAAAAAGAACCTTTGAGCGTACAAATTTTAGATTGCCCCAATTTACCCTTCATTTTATTTTTTTCTTTAAAATTATTTGACCATTTTAGTAATTGTAATATTTTTTAATAATTTTATAATTATTTTTTTTCTTATAACTATCTACTATCCCACATTTTCTTTCTCCTTACTTCTACATATTTATTATAATTTATAATTATAATTTATAATTATAATTATTTTTTATCATAATTTATAGTTATAATCTATTCTTTTCATAATTTTCGATCATAAAGAAATTATCTGCCATGCAATAAGTCAATTGGGAGTAAACATGAATTCTTTTTTATTTCTGTTGTTAATATCAGCAAATTCCGTAAATTTTAACTAACTTAAGGATTTATTTATTAAAGGGAAACAAACCTTAGGTGTGTTAGATATAATTTCTCAAATCATAAAAAATTTACGTGTAATTACACCAAACATCAATGTGAAGAATTGGTGATAAGAGAAGTCATAAGAAAGGGGCTCCATACTCACAAACGACGGTTAGTGACATCGTCACATCAATTATTTGTAAAGTCAAAAATGCCCTTCAAGTAATAAAATAACTAACTCATTCCACTTTCTAAATTATACATTAACTAATAAATTAGTTTTCTTTTTTTAGTGTCATGTATTGATTTGTATATTTCGCTCTTATCTATATATATATAGCAGAACGATGGTTGATCAAAATTGTGCCAATTTTGACTGAATACTAATTTCTGGTGATTTTGAATTTTTTTATTCACTAGAAAAAATTTCATTGGTTGGTGATTTTATTTCATTTAAATATATTAAATATTGATTTTCCATTGATCCAAATCTTATCACTTAAAATATTTATTTTGTATTTATCCAAAATTTATTCTTAAAATTTCAATTATTTTTTTAATAAAAAAAACAGATAAAAATATCTATATTGTGTTTATCCAAACACAATTTTATTTAACTTAAATATGTTAAATATTAATTTTTATATATCCAAAAGCTTATTTTTAATTTTTTAATTATTATTTTGATAAAATATCTATATTGTATTTATCCGGAATCGTAACTCCAATGATACAATATTAATTTATAGTTATCTTTTATTTTAAGAGTAAGTTTATTTGATAATACAATATTAATATTATAATATAAATTTAATTTGTATTTATCTTAAACTTACCTAATGATCATGGTCTCCATCATATTTGTATATATTTATATTTATCCAAAATCTAATAACCAAATAATATATTTTTCCATTTAAATATTTATATTTAACTCCAACGTATTTTTCCTTTTTAATTTTATATTTTTTCAATTCACACATGTTAATTTGTTATTCCTATATGTTTGTTATTTTCTATACATAAACAACATATATATATATATGTATATATATAAATTGCCACGTATTCATTATTTCCTCATCCTGTGGTTCTTTTAATTATATTGTATATATATATATATATATATTATTTTTTCTTTAACTTGATTTTAATTTCATCATAGCTATAATTGAAATTATCTAGATAAATACAGATAAGTTTTAATTAATTTAAAGTTTATAAGATTTTAACAAATAAAAGAATTTTTTAGTATAATCCTAAAATATGTATTCGTTTAAGATAAATAGAAATTAGTTAGGATCCATATATATCTTGAAGTTAAGATTTTTGATAAATATATATTAAATATTTATTTTGTATTTACATGAAATCTTATCTCTAAGATTATAATTTAATTATTTTTAATTATCAAGAAAAAAATTTATTAGTTAGAAATATCATCTATTTTAAATATATTGTATATTTATTTTGTATTAATCTGAAATTTTATCTCTAATATTATAATATAAATTTAATTTGTATTTATCTTAAACTTACCTAACGATCATGGTCTCCATCATATTTGTTTATAACTAGAACAAAATCTGCCTTGCATCTCTTCATTTATTAAATAGGCTCATATCTATCAATTGTATATTTTTCATTGAACGATCTCAAAATCTAGCACTCCGTATGCTTCTTTTTATTGTTCTTCTATGGATGGAGAGATAGAAGAACATATTTTCAGTATCTTCATTCTTCTTTTTTTTCATGATCTTTGAATTTTTTGTATATTAATTTTTAATATTTATTTTGTCTTTTACACTCATCTTTTTGGGTGGAGTGGTATTTTTGTTTTTTATGATGATAACATTTTATATTTTATATTTTATTTTTCATAATACTTGAAAGTTATTGAACGAATAATCTCTATCCTTTTGTTATGTTTTTCTTATTAGTTGTTAATTTATTTCTCTTATGATGTTAGTTTTTCAAATTTATATGGTGATTGCTTGATTTGGTAAAAAATGAATAGATTTATTTAGTGTTAATGGTATATGTTATGTTTTAATATTTATTTGTATGATTCTACTTAATTTAATTTTTAGTTTCTAGATATTTATTTTTTTCTTTTTATACACCAATATATTTATACATATTATAGTTTTATCCATTAAACTTTTTACAGTTTATTTCTGTTTTCCTTATTCCTATTTCATTCTATTTTTTTATGTTTTTCTACAAGATGTAACAGATTTATTTAGTATTAATAGATACGTGTTTCATTTAATATTTATTAGTATGATTCTGCTTAACCTGCTATTTAATTTTTATTTCTGTTTAAATATTCACCACTTTTAATCATTTTATACACCATACTTTTCTATATTTTAGATTTATTTTATAGTTTAATGTTAATGTTTTTTCTTTCAGATTTTATTCGTATTTTTGTTTTGGCTTTGGTTTTTCTACAAAAAGAAATATACTTAGTTAGTGTTAATAGGCACATACTTCGTTTAATATTTAGCCCTTTTGCATCTTTTTATACACCAAATTTTTTTATATATAGATTTCATCCATTAAATTTTTATTTTATAGTTTAATTTCGTCATTCTATTTCAGATTTTATTTTCTTCTTCTTTTTTTTGTCTACTAATAAGATTTTACAAGATGAAAAGAATTACCAAATTTTAATTTTATTGTAATTAGTTTTTCGAACTATCTAGATATGATTCTACTAGATTTATGATCATATGATTTGTAAATCTTTACATATATAAATATATGTATTTTTCATGTTTGTTTAATTTGAACTCTTTTTCTGAAAAAGGCCACATACAATTGTTTGAATTTTTATTTTCTTCTTATGGATATTCTACTTCAATTGAAAATTTTGTACACATATGTTAGATTAATAATAAATACAAAGATTAATTCAATTCCTTAACATATCTTAAATTTTATTTTCAATTTTCGTTTTATGATTTTATCTTAAAGCTTAAAAGATGTATAATATATATTTTTTATTTTGTATCCTTGATTTAATAGATTTTATAAAATATATAAACTTTGGTAAGTAGAAATATGTTGTATGTGCCTGAAAATATTAAGTTCAGTAAAAATTCAATACTACTAACATCACCGATTAAAAATTAAAATTCTATTATATGTAAAATATTCTTTTACAATACAATATATTATTAAAAAATATTTAATTTAAAATATATAAATATAGATATAACCGTGCATAGCACGGGTTCTCCGCTAGTCTATTATATATAGCAGAACGATGGTTGATCAAAATTGAGCCAATTTTGACCGAATACTAATTTATGGTGTTTTTTAATTTTTTAATTCACTAGAAAAAATCTCATTGGTTGGTGATTTTATTTCATTTAAATATATTAAATATTGATTTTGTATTGATCCAAATCTTATCACTTAAAAATATTATTTTGGATTTATCCAAAATTTACAATTATTATTTTTAATAAAAAAATGGATGAAAATAGAGTGTTTATCCAAACACAATTTTATTTAACTTAAATATGTTAAATATTAATTTTTATATATCCAAAAGCTTATTTTTAAATTTTTAATTATTATTTTGATAAAATATCTATATTGTATTTATCTGGAATCGTAACTCCAATGATACAATATTAATTTGTAGTTATCTTTTATTTTAAGAATAAGTTTATTTGATAATACAATATTAATATTGTATTTATCTAAAATTTTATCTCCAATATTATAATATAAGTTTAATTTGTATTTATCTTAAACTTACCTAATGATCATGGTCTCCATCATATTTGTATATATTTATATTTATCCAAAATCTAATAACCAAATAATATATTTTTTTATTCCATGATTAATGATTTTTCCATTTAAATATTTATATTTAACTCCAACGTATTTTTTCTTTTTAATTTTATATTTTTTTCAGTTCACGCATGTTAATTTGTTATTCCTGTATGTTTGTTATTTTCTATACATAAACAACATATATATATGTATATATATAAATTGTCACTTATTAATTATTTTCTCATCTTGTAGTTCTTTTAATTATATTGTATATATATATATATATATATTATTGTTTTCTTTAACTTAATTTTTAATTTTATCATCGTTATAACTGAATTTATCTAAATAGGTACAGAGAAGTTTAAATTAATTTAAAGTTTATAAGGTTTTTAACCATAAAAGAATTTTTTAGTAATGAAAAAACAAAATATAATCCTAAAATATGTGTTCGTTTAAGATAAATAGAAATTAGTTAGGATCTATATATATCTTGAAGTTAAGATTTTTAATAAATATATATTAAATATTTATTTTGTATTTACATGAAATCTTATCTCTAAGATTATAATTTAATTATTTTTAATTATCAATAAAAAAATCTTATTAGTTAGAAACATCATCTATTTTAAATATATTGTATATTTATTTTGTATTTATCTAAAATTTTATCTCCAATATTATAATATAAATTTAATTTATATTTATCTTAAACTAACCTAATGATCATGGCCTCCATCATTTGTTTATAAATAGAACAAATCTACCTAGCATCTCTTCATTTATTAAATAGACTCAGATCTATCAATTGTATATTTTGCATTAAACGATCTCAAAATCTAGCACTCCGTATGCTTCTTTTTATTGTTCTTCTATGGATGGAGAGATAGAAGAACATATTTTCAGTATCTTCATTCTTTTTTTTTTTCATGATCTTTGAAGTTTTTGTATATTAATTTTTAATATTTATTTTGTCTTTTACACTCATCTTTTTGGGTGGAGTGGTATTTTTGTTTTTTATAATGATAACATTTTATATTTTATATTTTATTTTTCATAATACTTGAAAGTTATTGAACGAATAATCTCTATCCTTTTGTTATGTTTTTCTTATTAGTTGTTAATTTATTTCTCTTATGATGTTAGTTTTTCAAATTTATATGGTGATTGCTTGATTTGGTAAAAAATGAATAGATTTATTTAGTGTTAATGGTATATGTTATGTTTTAATATTTATTTGTATGATTCTACTTAATTTAATTTTTAGTTTCTAGATATTTATTTTTTGTATCTTTTTATAACCAGTATATTTATACATATTATAGTTTCATCAATTAAACTTTTTACGGTTTATTTCTGTTTTCCTTTTTCTTATTTCATTCTATTTTTTTATTTTTTTCTACAAGATGTAACAGATTTATTTAGTATTAATAGATACGTATTTCATTTAATATTTATTTGTATGATTGTGCTTAATCTGCTATTTAATTTTTATTTCTGTTTAAATATTCACCACTTTTAATCATTTTATACACCATAGTTTTCTATATATTTTAGATTTATTTTATGGTTTAATGTTATTGTTTTTTTTTCTTTCAGATTTTATTCGTATTTTTGTTTTGGCTTTGATTTTCCTACAAAAAGAAATATACTTAGTTAGTGTTAATAGGCACATATTTCGTTTAATATTTAACCCTTTTGCATTTTTTATATTCCAAATTTTTTTATATATAGATTTCATCCATTAAAATTTTATTTTATAGTTTAATTTCATCATTCTATTTCAGATTTTATTTTCTTCTTTTTTAGAAATATTTTTACTGAAAATATAAGTTTAGTAAAAATTCAAAACTACTAATTTATCACCAATTAAAATTTTAAAATTTATATTTTTATTAAAAGATTATTTTACAATACAATATATTATTAAAAAATATTTAATTTAAAATTATTAAATATAGATATAACCGTGCATCAGCATCCTAGTTTTATATATATTTTTAAAATATAAAAAACTATTTATTATATGCACGAAAAAATGACGTGCCACAACGGCTAGTTATAATAAATGTGAAGAATTGAGGTGAGAGAGGAATGTGGAGTAGTGGGTAGTTAAAAAAATAAATAAATATAAAATTATTGAAAAATATTAAAATTACTAAATTGACCAAAAAAAAATTAAGAGAAAAAATAAAATGAAGGGTAAATTTGTGCATTCTAATATTGGTACAACAAAATGAATTTTCTTTATAATAGTATATATATATATTATATATATATTATATATATATATCTATACTAATATAAAAAGAAAAGGGGTTTTACACTCACAAACGGCGATTAGTGACACCGCCACACTAATTTTTTGTAAAGTCAATAATGTCCTTCAAGTAACAAGATAACTAACTCATTCCACTTTCTAAATTATACATTAACTAATAAATTAGTTTTCTTTTTTTTAGTGTCGTGTATTAATTCGTATATTTTATTTTTATTTATAATATATTTAAAAATATGCCACCACGGCTAGTAGATATATATAGATACCCCTACCCTCACATATATATTGGTAGTACAAACTATACATATCAATTTTCTTTTTACAAGTTAATTAGATTTTAAATTTGCATTCTATTTTTTTAACTTTATTATTAAAATAGAAAATGTAGTTACTGTTTAACTTTATTTATATTTATCAATATTTATTTTTTAATTCATACTTTGAATATGATCTCCTTAATTTTAGTTCAACACCCAAATTTTCTAAACGTCATTCGTTTTTCCCTCTTATTTGTCAATAAGAACATTAAAACAGATATTTAGCTTCCTCATAAAATTAATGTAGCTTCAATATCGGATCTAAAAACTACAATATTTGACTTTATATATTTCAATATTTTCTATTTTTTTTTCGATAGGCAATATTATCTATTTGAAATTCATACTTTTGTGTATGACCATTTTTATTCTAGCTCCACACATAAATTTAAAACTGGACTAATTTTTTAATTTGAACATATCTAATATATATCTCGGGTAAATTTATTTAAATCCATGACTTTTGATTTCAATTTCAAATAGTCCGTATCTTTTTAATTCACTCTAAATTAGTCCATTCAATGAGTGATCTTCCTATATTACCCTTATAAAACACTTTTTTTTAACATAAAATCGTGCATTAACTTTTTATTTTTTAATTACAATTTGGCCCTATTTTTAAACTTAGAAAAATATAATCATTTAATTAAAATAATTTATTATTGGCCTCAAATAATAACTTATCTAATGATATATTAATATTTATTGTGAATTTAATAAATTTATTGAATTTTTCAAATAAAAAATCAAATAAATAAGTCGAAGAAAATAGTTTGAAAAAAAAATAGAGCAGAAATATTTAAAAAAAAAACTTCTAAAATTAGAGCATAAAATTAAGAAAATAAATATGTCAGTTAAATATTGAAGAACGGAGTATACAAAACTCCTTAATTCATTTAGGTATTTTTTATTTGAAAATATTTAGAAGTTCACTACATTAATACAATTATATTGATATGTCATTAGTCAAATTATTATATGTACTTTTATATAATTGAATATCACCATATATTGTCTTCAATTTTTTTGTTTCATTTTTTACATTATTTTATTAATGTGCGTTTTTCTTTCTTTTCAATTTCTATTTCTCTTTTTGTCTTCTCTCATCTTTTTTTCAATAATTTCTCATAATTATTTTTTATTACTTTATCTCTTACAATAATAATTTGTTATATATGTACTCCTTCGGTAATAAATATTTGACAAAGTTTGTAAAATTAACCTTTATTTTTTTTCATAAATAATTAATCTTGAAAAGTAATTATGATATCATAATAAATTCACCAAATGATAAATTCTTATAATATTGATTTTTTTTAATTGCATGCACCTAAATTCCTCATTGATTGTTGGACATTTATGCGTTATTCAACCAATTCCCTTAATTCATGCTGATATACAAAAGTATTTCATTGACTAATGCATATTTCTATATTTTTTGCATAGTTAAATTAATTGATTCGTTCAATAAAAATAATTAGTATCCATGTGTGTAACATTTTCTATATATAGTCAATGAGGCCTAACTCAATTGACGAAACTGAAGCCTCATAATTTTAGAGGTGATAGTTCGAACTCCGTCAGGTGTGTAAGATGTTATCTGTTGTATAACAGGAGTTGGTCTATTGCATAGTAGGGGTTGTTGCCTACTGTAATAGTAGGTGTTATTGAACACGATATGATTAATATAACAGTTTTTGTTAGATATTGATGTCGCCATGAATGATTAAACTTGTAATTAATTTATTTCAATTAGTATTGTTCATTACCTCAAAAAGACATTTTCTATATATAAGTATTAATTCAGGGTAAAATACACTTTGCCCCCTAAAAACCTTGGGTACTAACTCCGATAACTTGAAAATTTGGGATACTAAAATTGAAAAAGAGATATACTCGAATATGAAAAGTGAAATAATTCCTACCAACTTATTGGAATGGTACAATATTTGAAATTTAAAATTAGATTTTATCTAACTAGAAAATATCCGTGTTAAAAAAACCCCCTACAAAATATCACCTGCCATGTAAGTGAACAAATATGTATTTGAAGGTAATGCATTATTTATTTGTACTCAACAAAGAATCATTAATATCAGGAGTAATTACATTTTTTTTTCTCAAGTTTTGGTATGCTAGAAAAAATTTACATATAATATTCTTAAAATTTATTTTCACCTAACAAATAAGTCATTTTGTTAGTCAAAATTTACCGAATTTAATGAAATAAACAAAAAAAAAACCCAATAAAAATTCATATTTACCCTGATTAATTTATTATAGGTCAAATGAATCTTTCTATGACCTAATTATCCTTATACATCTTCACACATTAATGTATGTGAGAAGGTATATTTTCATTATTATAAGAGTAGTTTATTTAGAAAAAAAAATGTGTTTAATTCATCAATAATAGGTCAATTGAGGTAAATATTAATGTTTATTCACTTTTTTTTTTTTTTTTTTTGTTACTACTAACAAAATTAGTGAATTTTGATTAACGAATGGACTTATTTATTAAACCAAAGCAAATCTCAGGGTACCAGATGTAATTTTTCAAACTACAGAGGAAATAAGTCTAATTATCCCTATTAACAAAAAACTTGATTAATCAAAATTCTTTATTTTTATTTTGTATGGAAAAAAGTCCAATTTAATAAGATAAGTTATGTTTCATTGTATTTTTGTTTTAATTATTATTTTATTTTTGTAGCATTATCCATCTATATTAATATTTTAAATATCTTTAATTTTTGAATTTTATTGATGTTGAATAACTTTAAACTATTTTTTAATTATTGCTAAAAAACTTTTTGACTGAATTGAACATATTTGTAGTATCAATACTTATATTGTATCGTTCTTTATAAATCTTTAATTAAGCTAATCATATTAATTTACTGTCAAGCTATTAATATATTTTAAGCTTATAGTTGTTACAATATTATTTACATTTTTCATTAAGATCTCACTTTGAAATACTTTTGTATATAATTTTATCTTTTGCTATGTATACGGCAATTTTTGATTTTATATTTTAGTTTGATTGTACGTGTG
Source organism: Sesamum angolense (assembly GCA_034509725.1). Classification (NCBI taxonomy): domain Eukaryota; kingdom Viridiplantae; phylum Streptophyta; class Magnoliopsida; order Lamiales; family Pedaliaceae; genus Sesamum; species Sesamum angolense. Next base: position 15,280,949 of record JACGWL010000006.1, read on the forward strand.
TGTGGATTCAAGGTGTACGGTGGGTCAGGCCAGCTTAGAACCGACATGGACCAACTCAAAAAAAATTCGATTCAAAATTGATTCACTATTATTCCATAGATTTCGTTCTGCTAGTAGCTCTAGACCTTTAATGGACCCCCATTGGGCCACTTTTAAACCTAGGCCCAACCATGAATCGGCTCAGTTGAGGCTAGGACCTTAGCTCTAGCATCAGCCCCAATTGTGATTCAATTTATATTATTTTTTCTAAAATAAAAGTTTTTTGCTTTGAACAATTATTTACAATATTTGTTGTATTACTTAAAATAAATAAAAATACAAATTCCAACAATCCACACAAAATCACATACTTAACTAGATTAAGTAATTGTTAAAGATATAAATAAAGTTAATAATAATTTTGATGGATAAGCTTACTATATTAAACTTATATGATAATAAATTCAAAAAGAATTTAAAAGAAACAACGAGTATTAATGAATTAAAGTACTAAAAATTTACAAGTAGATAATAAAGCATAACTTCATTTTTAGAATTTCAAAAGTTTTAGAAAATTTACAAGAATACAGTTAGTTTCAGGATAACCTAAAATGCAAATGTTCACACTGCTCCCATATATTTTATTAGCAAAAAACACAAAACTAGCGACAGCAGGCGTGTAGCCTCCACACTAATCTGTCGTGGCCTTTTTCTAGTCAAGTATCTAATAACAACTCCTCAATCGATAAACATTTCACACGATTACACAACGCTCAAGGGCTCTGTGTCGGCTATGCTGACCACGATCTTCACATCTAATTTCATGTGCTATAATCCAGAATCAGTAACTATTTACTATCAACATACTCATACGATCATCATACTTGATATTGTGTCCCACTTATCTATACTAAAAAACTATCGCTTCACTTATACTTCGACCTTCATTTTGTTAAATTAGATATTCATTCTGTCATATGAAAGATTAAGATCATTTATACACTTCATTACCTCACTCATTTATATCTAAAACTCTATACTAATATTATTTTCTTCGAATTACTTCATCACCCTATCCTCTCTTATTATCATAATTAACCATCTATAGGACTATCTACTACCTTCCTCACACCCTCGCCTATCTGTCCATTTTACACAAACCACCCCTACCTTTTACTAAACAATTATAAGAAACAGCCCCTGACAGCCCCTTTCAAAACCCCAAACATTTCCCCCTATTGACTTGCGTGTCACAACCTCTTTAACTTAGTTCTTTAACTTGAAACGTACCATAATGCCCTTTAGACTAGTGTATTCTGTAATTCTATAAATGATAGAGGTCGTGTCACACAGTAATACTAACCAACAATTGGCAATAATTATGCACTACATCTATACCTACCTATCATACTTTTCTTCTTTAATCCCCTCATCTTACGTAACTTCTTCTATTATTAAAAATTTTAACTAATCTTCCATCTAACTTCTCTTAATTCGAACTACTATATAAATTTACATCACTCATTAATCAATTTTAACAATATTTAAGATTCTACTTCTCGACTCTAACACCATTAATCATTGAATCTAAAAATCTACAGCTACCTATCTTATAAATTTAAGATAAAAAACCAACAGCGGCTACTCTGATCTATCTACTTGTTAACATAAATGAGCTGACATGTCTGTGACCGATTCTTACCAAATTAAACTAACTAAATTTCTATTTTTGATTCCACCTCACTTCATAAGGTCGCTATAATTCTTATCTAACCCTACTTATCATATAAATTATATTCAACTATACTATTTATACCATATAGCCAGAATTACCTAACAAGTTAAAATCATTTTATTTTCGATTTAAATATATTTAAGATACACCTATTATAATCTAATAATATATACCATCCATGAATATCTGATCTCCTAGTCCATACTATACTACTATGTTACATTAATCCTATGTCTACTTACTCAACCACCCCCTCACTAACCATCACGGCTATCTTACGTCGACATCCGCCTATTACAGCATACAAATCTCTACCATATAGTGATGACTAATTCATGTACATTCCTGTCTAATAAAATTATCTATTAACTAAACATAAAAACATCAAAACTTCATTTAATAGTCTAAGAATTTAACCAATCAATTATCAAACTGTGATAATTTTAATTTGAGATTAGTATAAGCTCAGAAAACTACGTTCCGTTTGATAATATATTAATAAAATTTAATATTTAGATTATTAAGAAGGTTATAAATTTTATCTATATAGGCGAAGCGGGCTAATATTATATTTTTTGAATTACTTAATACTATTTATTATATATTAGAATTATAGGATAATTATATTGTACACCCCTTCGCTATTGTCATTCTCAGCACCAAACCACCCCACTCTACCCTTTTCAACAAAACCATCAACGAATACCCACCTCCGGCTCTGCTGACACAGCCTTCATCCTAAAACCCCATAAATATCCCCTATGACTTTTGGTCCAACTTTAATTTAGTTGTTTCAACAAAGCAGCCACGAATATGGCCTCTTTCAGATGTGTCATAGTATGCTAATACCTACACAGTCTAGACGGAGCAGCAGTCAAGCTGGGTGTCAAAGTAATATTTAGAAAAAATTGAATATATGACTCACGCACACTCATATTTTATCTTTTACGTCTCTCATCCTAGTATGTATCTACTTTATCCAACATTTTACATTAAAATCATTAAATCACTATTTCATTAACCTTTTTTAATGAATACCGTACTTATAAACTTTACACTCTTAATTAATTATAAATATATTATCAATTATGCTCTGTCCACTTTAATATACTTTTGACACTCGAAGGCTAAACTGATGTTTGATCGACCCTCTTCGGTACACGTCAGTATACGTTACATCTTACTTAGGATACATTCAACATCAAATGTAAATCAATCTATTACACCTTGTATGAATTATAATAATTGCGTGAATTCTCTTTAAAATTAACCCTAAATCTAGTAGTTACTTAATTTTTTCTACTTCTTATTTTTAATGTATCTATAATTAAAATTTTATTAATAAATATTATAATCTATACACATTCCACATAATCAACCTTATTAGCATAATGAATCATTTACACATACAACTAATATCTCATTTTAATTATCGCTACACTACATTTTCCACATCCCATGTCACACCCCACTTACGACTATATATAAATCCTTACACTACAAACGCATACTTCACATCTCTTGCATAAATACATATGTTTCGCTCAACAATAATCGGTCCCGTTCATTACAATATTATATATTTATATTATTAAATATATATACAACGTCCATCGACACTTGTTTCTCTAAATCATCGTATCATCGGCCCTCTCGATCTCACCTACTGTACAATTCTAATCAACACCATCTTTAGCCCATACTCCGTATCAGACTTACCAACATCACAAACAAACCTAAATCTCTTCTATAAGATATAAAGCAACACTTCATCTAAATACTTGAATCTTCACTTCACTACAAAACTGTACGATAATTTTTCATACTTTATCATCTATACGCTCCAGTAATTAAGTCTCCGATCTCTTCGAATGCGTTCATATACTCACACTTATATCTTTAAATATCTATTTACAATTTTCACTTGTCCATTATGCTAGGAGGCTAAATCTTAGTATACGTCTGTCATATCAAGTTACAAACAAGTTAACGCTTGATCAGCGCGTATATTCTATACAGCAACACGAGATGCACCCAGCTTAAGCATTACATCGCTACCATAACTACTAACGCCATAAATATACTAATAAATCAGAGCATAATAGTATACGGCGGCCTAGGTCCAATAAGCTTACACTTCTATGACCGGATATAAATATACTACACGTTGCACACTGCTCCCCCTTTCCTACACTTTCTCAGACTCTTACGATCATCGACAACATCACACCAAGTACCAGAACACCTCCTCTCTACACTGAGGTGCATCCTCTGCATGCACGCTTATTGACAAAATTAATCACATAAAGCCTTGATATAATCGCGTTGCAACACGCAGCATTGGCGAGTACTTTTCGTCTCAGCGGCTTTCTCTAAGGCCCTATATTAGTCGTCGATTGCGCTCGCTTATCTTATTAATTAGAACTTGCATTAGCAAACGAGAAGGTGCACATTGTCCCTTCGCGCATAACTTGCTAGAACCAACCTAGTGCGAGTAGCGTGCTATGGTGAAATATAATTTATCACTTCCTTACATAGCGTTGTAATTGACTTATGGTTTACAGCTTCGGTACTACTCCGCTACTCGTAGATCTACCTCAGACTAACCAATATATATCTCAAACGCTGCTGCGGAGAGTCGCGCGACGCCAGACGGCCATCTACCCATTCAGTGCCGTTGAAACTCAACGCCCCGCATATTAATACGTGCGCCCAGCTATATCCCTCATCCGAGGCAATTGGAGAGTAATCACAAGAGTCCTGGTACAGTCACCATTTGTCATCATATTTTTTCTAGGCGCAACTACTAGTAATACTACTCCCTTCAATTTATATATTTATCTGCACATCATCTTATCATCCTATTACTCACCTCTGCTTTCCCCGTCCTGTCTCACCATATCATCGACCCTCACCTTCGCTCTCGCCGTTCCATCGTGAACTCCCTCCGATCCCGCCTCCTGTTTAGCACTTCTCGCGTCCATACCTTCGCCACTCTCGCTCCTCGGAGCAGCAGTCCCACCTACCGCCTCCTGCATGATCTTCACCAGCGCACCCACCAACTCGCACTCTTCACCTTTCTTACGACTTAGATTGATCCAAAAATGACGATCTTTCATAATTATATATGTATTTATTTAAATATTAAATATTATTAATTATAATTATAATAAAAATTAAAAATTTATTAATTAATCATATTTAATCAACTTGACATAAAATTATGTTTCAACAAAGATATCAGATCTATCGATATATTATAATATTTTTTGATCGAATAACTCCTTTTTTTATTAATGTCCGTAAATAATATATAATAACTTATCTCTATATATAAAATAATAACTCATTTGATGATCGTAATTTTTTTAAATTTTAATTTATATTGATTTGGAATTTTTTTTATTATGGACTATTTTTTTAAAAAAAATCCCTAACTAACTTTCACATAATTAAAATTTTTTGTAAAATAAATTTTGTCATAATTAAACCATATCCGTGCGGCATACGCTAGTACATGTATATATAATTCTAAGCTATATAGAGAAATCATATCAGTCGTTTCTTGCTAATACAGACGAGTATTGGTCGCTCAAATGGAGAAAAAAGAATGTTCTTCCGCTGAAGTTGATCATAGCAGTCCAAAGGATGAATTCCAGGAGTTGCTGCAAACACTCGAACATCAGACGAACTGGGACGGCCAACGCCTCGTTAAGTACGACGGCATTTGGTTGCTGGAACTGCTATTCCGACCGATACTATCCGCTCAAAAGTACTTCAAAGCAAAAGACACGGATGTAATACTGTCGACCATGCCTAAATCAGGAACCACCTGGTTGAAGGCCCTCACGTTTTCCATTGCCAATCGCAGTGTTTTTCCCATTGATCGAAGTCCTCTACTCACTTCCAATCCTCACAAGGTTGTGCCGGCCCTGGAATTCAATCTTTATTGGGGGAAAGGAGAAGAAAATCCTGATCCCGAAAGCTTTCCCGAACCAAGAATTTTGTCAACCCACATCCCTTTCGAAATCCTTCCGGATTCCATCCGTGAATCCGACTGCAGAATTATCTACATCAGCAGAAACCCTCTGGATGTATTCATCTCACAGCGCCAGTTCTTGCTCGAGAACAAGATTGCAAAGGACGCTGTCCCGCTGGAACTGGATGAGGCTTTCGACATGTTTTGCCGGGGAATTACTTCCTACGGGCCTTTCTGGGAGCATATGCTTGGATACTGGAATGCCCACTTGAAGAATCCTGAGAGAGTGTTGTTTCTAAAGTATGAGGATCTGAAAGGGGATATCTTGTCCAATGTGAAGAAGATTGCTGAATTTATGGGGTTCCCTTTTTCGGCGGAGGAAGAAAAACAAGGTGTGGTAGAACAAATCTCCAGGCTATGTAGCTTTGAAAATCTTAAGAATTTGGAGGTGAACAAGAGTGGAAATGTACTTGGATTAATGAAGAACAGTTCGTTTTTTAGGAAGGGAGAAGTGGGAGATTGGGTGAATTATCTGAGTCCTGAAATGGCCGAACGCGTCAAGAACATCATGGAGAGCAAGTTTCAGGGCTCTGGTTTAACTTTCAACATCTAGCTCAGAAAATGTCAGCTGCTGAAGAATATGATCTCCAATATCGGGATTAATATATTAAGATTAGCTTTTGATTACCAATTTCTTTCTTACTGAGATATTGTAATTTGTGTGGATTTCATATTTTTCTTCCCATATGCAAAGGAAAAATCAGTCTTTTATTTTATTTGTTTTTTCACATTATTTTCATATGGCTGTCAATTTTGACTGCACCCCATTAAAAAAAGAGAAGTCAGTCAAAAGCGGCTGTGGGGTTACTACTTAAAGAAAAACAGAAGAATATGTACCTTTTCTCTTTTTAATAGTTTACAGGTAAAATTATATTTTTTGTCCTGTAACTTTAGGTCGTTAGTATTTTTAGTCCTGTAATTTACTTTATTTACACATTTAGTCCTTTTTTTTGACGAATTTAGTCCTTAGCATCTCACATTTGGTCCTTTTTTGGCAAATTTAGTCCTGTATTGACAATTTTTGTCCTAACGACTCATAGTTACAGGATAAAAAATAAGATTTATTATTGTTTGAATAGGACCAAAATTGTCAACACAGGACTAAATTTGTCAAAAAAGGACCAAATGTGAGATGCTCAGGACTAAATTCGTCAAAAAAAGGACTAAATGTGTAAATGAAGTAAGTTACATGACTAAAAGTGCTAACGACCTAAAGTTACAGGATCAAAAATGTAATTTTGCCTAGTTTACAAGAAAAGTCTATTAAAAAAAAAATAGTTTAGCAGAAAAGTAGGTTGCCTTGTCCCTACATTTAATGTCAGTTTAACCTGATTTTGACTTCTCACGTGTCTTGATTTATGATTGATGAACAAAAAGTGCAAATTATATCATACCAACCTGGGGATAATTTTATTTTTCATATCTAAATATACTCTTTTGTTTTTCAGTTTTAATATCATTGATTTTCAAGTTATCAAATTTGGTATTCAAAATTTTTAATTTTTATTCGTTTGATTATTCTTTTTTAGATTGACCGCTAAAATAAACGATCAATCCAATTTTAAAGGAAATACTAGATGACATCTTGTTTATGAAAAAAACATTTAAGTACAAGAAAGTTAAAAGCCCGTGAGGAGTGGAAGTGAGTAGAGGACTTTGATGGGTAAAATCCATATTTCTTTCCCTGTATACCCCAAATGTTTAAATAAATTTTTGTGATAAAAAAAATACTATATAATTTTTTGTAAAATTTAAAAAGGTGTATATTACCCCTTCTGTAATATTTCATGTTCCCAAAATTACGATTAAATATGTATATTTTGCCCCTAAATTATCAAACTACCCTTGTGTTTAAACTATACATAGTTTAAAAATATACTATAAGAAATATAGTTTAGTTGTATGTATATATATGTATATATAAAGAAACCTAAAAAATATAACTCATTGACGGGCGAGAGATTGGCGGTGGGTGGGGTGTCAAAATGATCGCTGTCGGACGGGCTTTCCAATGGTGGAAAGCACATGTCGAGAGGTCGTCGAATGTCGAAAAAAAGGTATAGAAAATAGGGGGCGCGAGTTAGGGGCCAATATGCACTTTTTTAAATTTTATAGGGGATTATATGATATTTTTTTAATCACAGAGACTTATTTGAACACTTTAAGTATCACATGGGGATAATATATATTTTACCCGGACTTTGATCAATGGGAAAAACATCACGATCGACAATGGAAAACGTAAGGGCCTTAAGATGGAATTGATTTATGATAACTAGGCTCCAACACCTTCGTACTTAGTACTTAGTGAAAGACCTAAATATCAAGGTATCCTCGAGTCCTTCCTACTTTGCGATAGGCACATCTATCCTGCACTGTTAGTTCTATAGTTACTTTTGGCAATATGGCAGGCATCCTGTCACTATTATACGTACACGTATATGTGGTCCATTGTCCATTGTTGATCATGTTCTTGAATAGGGTACATGTAAAGTCGTACAATCCAACAAACATATATATAATATTGGCTCTCCTATATTAGGTACAACTTTGTCTATTCCAACTCTTTATGCTCTTTCTCTCAAAAACCTTGAATTTCTTACTGACTTAAGCGTCGGAGAACCATCGCCGAAACTCCTTCTGGCTTGGCCTTAATGTGTTGTTTTTGTAGGATATACCGACCTCTGAAAACATACCCGAAGCATTGAAAGTAGTAGATATCTTAAACACTCACTACATATATTCACGATGTCTTGATATTTCTTTTAAATACAAAACTATCAATATTAATCTCGAAATTTAGTACTACTTAGAGAATGGGAAGGAAATTTCAAATTTGGATTTGCTACCTAGGTCCCTTTACTGCAAACAAGAAGGCAGAGCTCTGAGCTCTAAGCCTTTAATATAATGCATATAAATTTTATCATAACAATTTCAATCCATTATAATAAAATATATTTATTCACTATATATTAGAATTATTAGTTCATATCTCATATTTTAGTTTTAAATGATATTAAAATATGGTATTATCTAAAAAAAAAGCTTAATCAACAATTTATTATATTTTTTTTTTTTTTTGTAAATAAAAAATTAATATAATGCATATGAATTTTATTATTATCATTTTAAGATTCACTATATCAAAATGCATTTATTTTAAAAATTTACCATATAATAGAATTGCTATAATCAATATATCATATTTTAGTTTTAGTTGATATTAAAATATGGTATTTTGATTTATATATTTAAAAATAAGCTTAATCAATAATTTAATACATTTAGATAATTATTTTATAATTAAATATTTAATATAATGCATATATTTTATCGTTACAATTTCAATCCATTACAACAAAATGCACTTATTCACTATATATTAAAGTTGTTAGTACATCTCATATTTTAGTTTTAGATGATATTAACATATGGTATTATAATTTATATTATCTAAAAGGAAGCTTAATCAACAATTTAGTATATTTTCATAATTTTTTATAAATAAATATATTTCATATAATGCATATGAAAATTATCATTATAATTTCAATATCAACTACAACAAAATGCATTTACTTTAAATACTCACCATATATTAGAATTACTAGTCAATATATCATATTTTAACTTTAGATAATATTAAAATATGGTGTTTTGGTTTATACTATTTAAAAATAAGTTTAATCAATAATTTAATATGTATATGAGCTATGGAATTTTTATTTATATATATATATATATATTGTATGTTGTATTATTAAATTGATTGTATATATATTGTGTAAATATAATGTATGTTGCATGTTTTAATTAAATTCTGTAATTTAAAAAAAAAATTCAGACATTTTTCACAAGTTTTAGGTAAATTATGCACCTAAATGCAATTTTTAGGAAGTTAGAGGACCTTAATTTAATTTTAGAAAAATAGGAATTTTATGAAAATATTAGAAAATTATGGACTACAATGTCATTTTTTAAAAAAATTATGCACCTAAATGCATTTTTTAGGAAATTAGAGGTCCTTAATTTAATTCTAGGAAAATAGTAATTTTATGAAAATATTAAAAATTATGGACTACAATGCAATTTTTTTTGGGAAATTATGCTCCTAGTTGTAATTTTTAGAAAATTAGAGGACCTTAATGTTATTAGGAAAATAATTTTTTTTATAAAAATATTAATAATTAAATTTTATTTTTGTAATTGCTAATCATTTTTAACAATAATTTTTGAACATGAGGCACAACTCGGACGCCCAGTCAATACGAATTGGCTCGATCGTCTAGTGCCCTCAGCCTCAAATACTGTTATAAAGATAGTTACAATATAATTTAATAAAGCAGTTATAAAGGTAGTTACAAATTTATTTTTTTAAACTTGACTCTATTTGTAACGGCCAGAATTAGCTGTTACAAAAGCCGTTTCAAGTTGTAACGACTTTCAACAAGCAGTTACAAATAATTTATAATGTCTAATTTAGCCGCGGTATGCTAGGTCGTTCAAAAACCATTACAAATAAAAATAGTGTTACAAATTAATAGTTGTACTTTTTCAAATTACAAAAAATCAACGTGTAATTACACCAAACTCCAGGGAGAAAAGTATAATTATCCCAAATATATATATTTTGTAGATGTAACATTCAACTTTTTCGATCAAATTGAGCAAATATATTTATGCCTCCATAGCTATACATCGAACATGATATTTTTATGATTTAAAAAAAAAAAAAAACTCTCTAAAGTATGCATATGGAAATGTGCTATTCAAATTAGAAAAGTATTACTTTGTTTCATTTTTAATTAAAAAGATTTTGCACATGTTTTAGTTCACATTCTAAGACATTTATGCATGTGTAACCATTTGCAATGTACACTCGTTAAAATACCTGGACGAGAGTTTTTAATGTGATTATCAAGTCAATCACATTAATGTTCAAGCACCAAAATTAAAAAAAAAAAAAAAAGAGAAAAATGCAAGTAATTCCATGGGATTTTATAAATATGTAAATTATCTTTTTTATAAAAAAATTAATAGTAATTTACCTTTCTGTATTTTTTAAAATATAACAACTTATCTTTCTATATTTTTTTTCTTTTTTCTTTTTATAGGGAATAATTTATTCTTTTTCAATATTACGGGGGTAAATTGCTATTCACCCATTAAAAACGTGATGTGTATATATATATTTATTTTTAGTTCTTTCTAAATAATATTTTAGTGTTGTTATATTGAATAATTTCTAAATGTGTTTTTTGTTATTTTATTTTTAAATTTATTAATTAATGTTATATAATTCAATGCTTATGCAATTTTAAATTATGATATATTAGTTCAATAAATAAGTTAAAATTAAAAATATTACGAGTATGCAAGGTGCACACTCAAATTAAAAATTTACAAGTTTATATGAAATTTTTTTTTTTTATTTAAACTTACAATTAAAAAAATATTACGCTTCCGGTGACCGCTGATAAAATAATAAATGTACAATTAGCATATAAAATTGAGCGTTGACATAGCAGAAAATATATCATCTAGACCAGCTGGCCATCATGTGGTTTTCATTAATAGATCCATGCGATTTTTTATTATTATTTTTTTTATCGATTGCGAAATCTTCTGAACCAGTTGTCTTGTCAATAGAAAAACGTAATATTTAATATGACAGAATTATTTCACTTTTTATTTAAAGTATATATTTTTTTTAATTTTATATTTAGATTTTCAAGTTATCAGACTTAGTACTCAAAGTTTTAGTATTCATCCATCTGAGTACCCTCCGTTAAATTGACTGTTAAAACTAACGGTCAACTCAATTTTGAAAGAAAAATTAGGCGGTAATTTGTCTATGTAAGGTATGTTCGGCTGTCATTTTATTTAACACACCAAAAGTTTCTATTTTAATTTTATAATTGGGTTGACCGTTAGTTTTAATGGTCAACTTGGGGTACTAAAATAATCCCTTAATATGACTAATTATTATAATTAAAAGGGATAATTACACTCTCTCCCCTGAAATTTGGTGTAATTACACGTAAACCCTTGTGGTTCGAAAAATTACATGTAGCACCCCGATGTTTATTTCTGTCTAACAAATTAGTCTATCTGTTAGTCAAAATTCACTAAGTATATTAATATTAACAAAAAAATTGAAAAAATTGATATATACCATCAATTGGTTTATTACTAACTTATTGTAGGTCAAACAATTTTTTTCGAACTAAATTACCCTTATAACGGTGAAAATATACCTCCACATATGCATTTAACGTACGAGAGTAATTCGCTCATAAAAAAATTATATGACCTGCAATAAGTCAATCAGGGGTAAATATAGATTTTTAGTCAATTTTTCTATTAATATCAGCAAATTCAGTTAATTTTGACTAACGGTGGGACTAATTTGTTAGACGGAAGCAAACCTCAGGGATACTAGATGTAATTTTCTCAAACCACAGGGGTCTATGTGTAATCACAAAATCTCAGGAGAGGGGAGTGTATCCCAATTAAAAATAACCATAACCAAACATAATGGTGTGACTAAAACATTTGTTATTGGTAAGAGCCATGATAATGTTCGTGTCATGGTTAATTAAGAACTATGATGAAATATTTTTCATTGTAGATACCCTAAATTTTTACACCAGTTTTATTTAATTATAATTAATAACTTATTTTTATGATTTTTAATCCTCAGTTATTAATAGGCAACAATAACTTTTTTTTCCAACGCCCACTATATATAGGAAAATTCTTACTCGGATCAAGCTCAACCAAACTTGAATCAACTACATGGCAAATGCAATACACTTGGCATGTGATTGGTGAATAGTTTAGGAAAAGTGACCAAATTGGTTCAACTGAACCAAGTCCGGGTTAGAAATTTCCCAATATATATTAACCGTAGCCAAACTTTTGTCTTGGTCGTCTACAGGTACATTCATCGTTGCAATGGAGAAAAAAGAAGACTCGCGACGCTCTTCTGCTGAGGTTGATGAAATTCCCAAAGATGAGTTCCAGGAGTTGCTCCGAACTTGAACAACGGGAGAGTTGGGATGGGTCACCACTTGTTAAATACTGCGGCTGCTGGTTGCAGGTAATGTTATTCCGACCGGTATTAGCTGCTCAGAAGCACTTCAAAGCAAAAAGCACAGATATATTACTGTCGACCATGCCTAAATCAGGTACCACCTGGTTGAAGGCCCTCACGTTTTCCATCGCTAATCGCAATGTTTTTCCCATTGATCAAACTCCTCTACTCACTTCCACTCCTCACATGCTTGTCCCATTCCTAGAGTTAAATGTTTACTGGGAGCAAGATAATCCTGATCTCGAAAACATTCCCAGTCCAAGAATTTTCTCAACCCACATGCATTTCGAATTGCTTCCTGTTTCCATCCGTGAAACCGATTGTAGAATTATCTACATCTGCAGAAATCCTTTGGATCAGTTTGTTTCGCACATCCAGTTCTTGTTTCGAAACAAGTTTGGAAAAGATGCGGACCCGGCTGCCATGGATGAGGCTTTCGAAATGTATTGCCAGGGAATTTACTCCTTTGGGCCATTTTGGGATCATATCCTTGGGTATTGGAATGCACATTTGGAGAATCCAGGGAAAGTGCTGTTTCTGAAGTACGAAGACCTGAAAGAGGATATCACCTCTCAGGTGAAGAAGATTGCTGAATTTCTGGGGCTCCCTTTTTCACAGGAGGAAGAAGAACAAGGCCTGATAGATCAAATCTCGGGGCTATGCAGCTTTGAAAGCCTCAGAAATTTGGCTGTGAACAAGACGGGTATCACTCTTGGTGTGTTGAAAAATAGTTCCTTCTTCAGAAAGGGACAAGTCGGAGACTGGGCCAATTATCTGACTCCTGCCATGGCTGAACGCATCAAAAAGCTCATGGATACCAAGTTTGAGGGCTCCGGTTTACTGTTCAAGACCTGAAACAAAAAAGGAAGAGTCAACCACTGCATGATGATCAGTTGTTTTGTGTCATTTGATCACTTATTTTTCTGCTTCTGCTGGTATCTAGCTATTAATATTGGAGATGAAAAACCACAAGTATGAGTGCTGATTTTATGTATTAAAGCTATATTGTTCTTGTATCGTTTTCTCCGGGAAAATTGCAATTTTGGTCCCATAGGACATAGGGTGTTGCATATTTGGTCCCATAATTTACAACCTCAGCACTTTTAGTCCCATAGGACCGAAAATTACTGCACTTTTGGTCCCAAGTGCTAACGGCGGTTAAGAATCAGACGGAAACCAGGGGTTAATTAACGGAAGTGGTTTTGAAACCACTCACATGCCTCTCACGTGGGAAGAAGTCAACACAAAAGTTAGAAAAAAAAAAAAAATTGTCAGTCATTCTCTTTTCTCTCTCTCTCTCTCTCGTCGTTCTCTTCTTCTCTCCCCCAAATTGAAAAAACCCTAACTTTCTTCTCTCCAAAATTCTCCAAACAAATCTTCCAATTCTCATAAACTAATCGGTTGAAACTGAAGTATTGAGTTGCTAAAGGATACCGAAGGACACTGAAGGTGGTTCGTGGCCATGGCTTTGAGGAGTAGACGCCTTAACCACCTCCCGCCTTTGCAATACGGTGAGTTGTAAATATTGTTTAGGTTTGGATTTTGTTATATATTTATTTCGTTTTTGTTTTGTTTTTGGTGTTGTGTGAAGCACGATATAATATATATATATATATATATATATTTTTTTTTTTTTTTGTTACATATTTTGTGCTCTGTGAAGCACGATGGAGATTACCTAGGCCCTGGTTCAGAAAATGACTAGAAATGTGACAAATGATTTCACAAAAAAGTCTCTGACAAAGTTATAGGTAAAGATCAATTGCAAAGAGAATGATGTAAAACTGAATGTCTGATGTTAGCCCACAATTTAGTACAAGAAATCTTATCATGTTAACACTTAATACAAAAGACACAATGAGATATCAGCAGTTTTCCAGCTAAAATTATATGCCTGAGAACAAATGGAATCCACTATCTCTATCCTCGCGTGCTTTAGTTTGTAGGAAGGTAGATTTAGATGATGGTATTTGGTATCTTTGCAATGTTGATAACCCATGGAAAAACAGGGATCATATATTACAACACATCTATAAAATTGTCCAAAGGTTACAACCCAAAATATCAGTGACGCGACTTCACTTTAATTAGTGGTTGTTGTATTGTTTTGTATGTTGGTTATGTAAAATAAATATTGTTGTATTGTTGGTTTCTATTGGGGTTCTGATGTTTTTTTTTTTTTTTTGGTTTCTTTGTTGGTTTGTTGCAGCTGTTAATGATCATTATGTAACTTTAAGAATACATAACGGGGGGAACTAGTACATACTCCAGTTCCTGAGTATGTAAGAGGGTCTGTAAGGGTATTTGATGTGGATGCATCTGAGTTATCAATCTCAATTTTAAATAAATTATGTGAAGCAATAGGTTATTTGGGTGACAAAAGTACTACAGAATTGATAAAACATGTAATAAGTTCATTCAAATTTTGTATCAAACTGACATTTTGCAGCTTTGTGGTACATACCAAATCAATAGGGAAATTGTATTGTACTTAGATGCAATACAAGACACCCCAGAATTTGATTTTGGTCCCAATGAACCTCCTGCTGAAAATGAAAAAGAAATGGAAATATTTGAGGCTAATGATTGGGAAACAATATTTAAAATATTGGATATTGTGGCTGAGGGTGCTGAGGGTGATGCAGTTAGGGGTGGGGGTGATGCAGTTAGGGGTGGGGAGGTGGGGTGAGACAATGAGGGGGGGAGGGTGATGTGGCAGATGCAGTGAGGTATGGGAAGGGTAACAGGGAGATTGAGATAGTTGATGATGATGCTGAAAATAGAGGGGGGGTGGCTGGGGATGCCTCATCTAGTTTTGAATTTATATCAGATGAGGATATTATAGGAAGTGGGGATGATTTTGAAAGTGAGTATGAAAATGAAGAGGGTGATTGCAAAGCAGTGTTTAATGCATCTGAAAAATATGATCCCAATTTTGAAATTGGGATGAGTTTCAGTTCAAAATCTGATTTTAAAGATGCTGTGTACGGGCATGCTGCAAAAGAAGCCTGAAAAACAAAAATGATAGTAGGAGAATATATGCCAGATGTGATGGGGAAGGATGTGAGTGGAGGATAAATGTTTTGAAAGTGATAGGTGAAACCACATTTCAGATAAGAGAGTATAATTCTGTGCATACATGTGCAAGATCTTTCAATGTGAAAAATGTGAATAGTGGATGGCTGTCAAAAAAATATGAAGATTCATTCAGAACTGATCCTAATAGAGCTGTTAAGGGGTTCAGGAAAGATGTAATAAAAGACATTAGGTGTAATGTCTCAAAGTACCAAGCATACAGAGCTAAAAGAAAGGCATTAAATGCTATAGATGGTGCAGCTGATGATCAATTTGCCCTTCTATGGGATTATGCTGAAGAATTAAGGAAAAGTAACCCCAGGTCTAATGTGATCATGATGATGACAGATTCTGATGATGGAAATGTTACAAAAAGTTTGCTAAGTTTTATGTGATGTTTGATGCATTGAGGGTGGGGTTTCTGTCAGGGTGTAGACCAATTATAGGAGTTGATGGTTGTCACTTGAAGGGGCCACATGGTGGGGTATTGTTAACTGCAGTGTCAATTGATCCAAACAATAATTTATACCCTTTGGCATATGCAATTGTATCTGGGGAAACAAGGGAAGCATGGGAGTGGTTTCTGGGGTTGTTAAAATCTGATTTGAACATGGTAAGGGAAGATGCTTACACTTTTATAAGTGATAAGCAAAAAGGGTTAATACCTGCATTTGAGTCAGTATTTCCAGGTTCAGACAAAAGATATTGTGTGCGGCATTTGCATGGAAACATGAAAACAGCAGGCTTTAAAGGTCTGGCATATAAATCTGCATTATGGAATGTTGCCAGGGCTACTACAGAATCTGAATTTAAGGTTAGAATGGAGGAAATGATAAAACTAAATGAAATGGTGGTTGATTGGTTAAGTGACAAGCCTCCAGTTCATTGGAGCAGGGCTTTTTTCAATACATTTCCCAAATGTGACATATTATTGAACAATGTTTGTGAGTCCTTCAACAGTTGCATCCTAGAAGCAAGGGAGAAACCATTTTTAACAATGCTTGAGTGGATTAGGGAATTTATCATGTTGAGACTGACAGAAAATAGAGACAGGGCTGAGAAAAAGTGGTCTGACAAAAAAATCTGTCCAAAGATAAGAAAAATACTTGACAAAAATATGGACAAAGCAGCTGATTGCATTCCCATAAAGTCAGACCAATATAACTATGAAATATCTTGTTATGATGGGGCAAGGTATGTGGTCAATTTGCAGAAATTTCATGTAGTTGCAGGAAATGGGATTTGACCGGCATTCCATGTAATCATGCCATGAGTGCAATATGCAGTCAAGTCCTTGATCCAGAGGATTTTGTTAATCCATGCTACAGTGTGCAAACTTTTAAAAAAGTGTACCGGTATGCAATCATGCCTGTAAATGGCCCTAAGTTATGGGCTCAAACAGGAAATATTCCTCCTCTTCCACCAAATTTTGGGAGAAAAGCAGGTAGACCATCAAGAGCTAGGAGAATGGAGCCCGATGAAATACCTAACAAACAGAGGAGAAGTAGCAAAAGAGGCCAGAAAAAGCCAATCAAGCTCAAGAGACAATCTTTTAAAGTGAAGTGCCACTACTGTGGAGGTACTGGCCATAACCAAAAGGGTTGTGACAAGAAGAAGGAAGATGGACAAAATCAGCCCCAGAAAAGACTAACTGTAAGTATATATTTCAATTGTTTTATGCTTCTAATGTCATGTTTTACTTAAAACTGAATGTAATTATCATATTTTGTTTTTTTAGGCCAGGAAAAGGACCATTTCAACTCCCATATTGCAAAGTCAGGAGTTTATATCTGTAAGTATCATTCTTCTTAACTCATTTATTTCTTAAAGTTCAAAAACTAATTGAGATTCTTGGATATTTCAGGTTGGAAGCCAGCCCCCTACACAAGGAATCCAAAGTCAAGAAGTTAATGTTATGGAAGAACAGGTAATCTCTTAATTTTAAAACGTTGGATTTAGTTTACTCATTTATTTCTTAAAGTTCAAAAACTAATTGAGATTCTTGGATATTTCAGGTTGGAAGCCAACCCCCTACACAAGAAATCCAAAGTCAAGAAGTTAATGTTATGGAAGAACAGGTAATCTCTTAATTTTAAAACGTTGGATTTAGTTTATGACATTTTAGATGACATTTTTTCTTTATGTGCAGGTATCTCACCCGCTTAGGCATATTTTCTCACAATATTCCAATGTTAATGAAGCATCAGGGAGTGGGAGTCAAGTACCTTTTCTAACAAAAGGAGGAAAAAGGTTTGTCACCATGACAAACCTTCCAGCTGCAATTCATGCAACCAAGAAAAAGAAACCAAACACTTGATTTTTTAGTTCGAATATTTTGGCAGTGTTTGGTTCTGTAATTAGTTTTGGGGTAAATTTATAATTTTTTTGGCAATTGCAAACATTGGCAATTTTTGGGATGCAAATTGTATATCTGTGCATAGTGTGCATAGTTGGCAGGGAGAAAAATAGGATTTTGGCAATTGCAAACATTGACAGTTCTTTTGGGATGTAAATTGCATATCTCTGTATAGCTGGCAAGGAGAAAAACAGGGTTTTGGCAATTGCAAATATTGATAATTATTTTGGGATGTAAATTGCATATATGTGTATAGTTGGCAGGGAGAAAAACAGGCTAAATATGTATATTGCAAACAGTGAATTTTGACGTAAATGCAATTAGTTTATTTTTTACTTTTAACTTTGCAGTGCTTTTTTTATGTCATTTTAATTTTGCAATCACATAATTTAATATTTTATTCATAATAATATTGTTTTATATATCGTAAGTGTGCAACTTATTTTTTGACAGAGGTATTTTTTTTTTACTTATCATAATTGTGCAGCTTATTTTTTTGCTAATTTTAGTGGAAAAGTTTGTCATTTTATAGTGAAATACATAAAAAAAATACAACAAAATCAGTTTTGATTCCCTCCAAAAAGCCTAGTGGTTTTCAAATCATAAAAAACCACTTTTGACATTTCAAAAGTGGTTTTCCGTCCATATTTAACGGTTTTAATGGGATTGGGACCAAAAGTGCAATACTTTTTCTTTCTGTGGGACCAAAAGTGCTGAGCTCGTAACGTGTGGGACCAAAATTGCAACAGTACATATCCGGTGGGACTAAAAGTGCAATTTTCCCGTTTTCTCCTGATTCTTAATTTTATATATTAAAGTAGCAAGTATTGTATGTTTGGGATACTTGTTTTTCTTTATGGTTAAATACAATGTGCTCATCCTATATATACTACACTTTAGGGCAAAATCCTTTTTTGGTCCCATTAAAAAATATTAGTTTTGTTTTTGGTACTACAATTTTTAGGAGTTTGACTTTGGGATTATTAAACCCCAAAAAAAACTTTTTTGGTCCCGACTTAACGGCAAATGACAGATGGACTTTAATGGCCGTTACACGTGACTTTGACTTCAAATGCCATATTTAATGGTACCAAAACGACAAAAAACGTGCTTTTGGTACTATTAAAAGAAAAAAAAATATTTGACTAATTTTAACACAAAACTAAAAACTTTTTTTATTTATTTCAAAAATAAAAATTTTAGGAAATTTTATTTTAATATATAATAAAATAGCTCTAAAAATTATAATTATTTTATTTTAGATATTTTTAAAATTATTTTTACGATTTTTGAAATTAAATTATTATTTCGTCTAAAAATAAATTAATATTTGAGCACAAACTACAAAAAGTAAATTTATTTTTTAAGTGAAAATTAGATAATTTTTTATTAAATATAAATTAATTTTTAAATTAAAATTATTTAATCTCAAGATATATCGTAGCAACTATTAATTTTTTTAAACTGAATTTTTATTTTGTTTGAAAATAATTTAATAAAATTTGACTATAAATTATAAGTGATGCGTGTTGGTCTAGATCCAACATCTAAGTCCAAGGTCGTTGGAGCCGTGCTAAAATCACACGCATCAATAAGAAATATTTTTATAAATTAAAAATAAAGAAATTTTATTTTAATATAACTAATAAAATAGTTTATAATTTATAATTATATTTATTTTGAATAACTTCTGGCATATTTTAGTTATTTTTAAAATTAAATTATTATTTTAAAAATATTTTAATAACTTTGATCGAAAAAAGTAAGAAATAAATTTTAATTTTATTTCATCAATTTATTTCAAATGTAAATAATTTAATTTAAAAATTAATTTATTATTTAACAAAATGAAAATTTATCTAATACTCCCAAAAAATAAATTTTAATTTTTATAGTTTATGCTCAAATATTAATATATTTTTAGACTAAATAATAATTTAATTTTAGAAATAGTAAAAAAGATCTTAAAAAGTATTTGAAATACAAATAATTATAATTTTAGAGCTATTATATTATATATATTAAAATAAAATTTTTATAATATTTTCATTTCTTAAATAATAAAAAAAATTCTTATAATTTGTGTTAAAATTGATCAAAATATATATATATATATATATATATATATATTTAATGGTACCAAAAAGGACGTCTTTTTATTGTTTTGGTACTATTAAACATGGCCTTTGAAGTCAAAGTCACGTGTAATGGCGCTGTTAAGGTCCATGTGCCGTTTGTCGTTAAGTCGGGACCACAAAAACTTATTTTTGGGTTTAATGGTACCAAAAGTCGAACTCTAAGAATTGGGGCACCAAAAATGAAACTGACCTTCTTTAACGGGATCAAAAAAGAATTTTGCCCCTACACTTTATTTTGGGTTTGGGGGGGGGGGGGGGTGACGGGGGAGATGGCAGGGGAGAAGTTAATTTTTTTTTTACAAATAATAATATTTATATATTATAATTATTCATATAATATAATTTAATATTTATTAATATTATTTCCTTTAAAACATATCCAACAGGTCTTCTAACTCATATCCAAAGCCACATAGGATTAAAATTCCCCAAAATTTATCCAACTGATCAACTGTCATGTCATGATTTTTTTGGCCAAAAATTAAAATTTCGATGATTAGAGGATGATCTTTTATCATTTTGGTAACTTACAGGATTAAATAAACAAAAAGGTATACTTATAGGAATTAATAGGGGTTAAAATTAAAGGATGAATTTTTTTTCCCTATTATAAAGGAAAATCAATATAGGTAAAATTGTAAAATTAGTCATATATGGATAAGGTTTGGCAAAATTGGGCCGATAACTATGAGACTAGCAATTTTAGTCCTTTATGTTTTAAATTTGTAGCAATTTTGGTTCTTCCGGTCAAAACTGACTGAAAATTAACAAATCAAATTGGGACATAGGATTTCAGCGATTAATGGACATTACTTACATAGTTGTAGGGTGCTGACATGACAAAGAATGGTTAACCACCACCACCTCACATTCGGTCGTCGAAATTTTTTTTCGGGCCCGTTTTCGGTCATACACATCACTACTGAACTCGCCGTCCGACGTTGATTCCAACCCTACAACATGTGTTTCAAACGGAGTTCAAATGCTCCTCCAATTGCTGATTATAGTCTTGCCCTAAAACCTAAATCTATTTTCTCTCTCTTCTCAATTCGCCGTCATCCGACCTACCCACTGTCTGTTAGCAGCTCGCATTAGCGTTAATACATCAGCTACTCGTGCATCTGGTGATAGTATCCGACGCGCAGAGGTGATCTGGAATTCTGTCAGACGTGGCAACCACCTATCCTCCAAGATACGCACCCCTTCCCTGGACACAATCCTCCAATGGAGATGATATGACGAGCTATTTGTTGTCATTGATCAGTGGAGATAATGTGACATATCATACGAGTTGTATGCTGGGTACTATGATTGACGATGGGATATCATATGAGTTGTATGTTGTGTGGTATCAGTGATGATGGAGTTTCATACGAGTTGTATGTTGTGTGGTATCAGTGATGATGGAGTTTCATACGAGTTGTATGCTGTGTGATATCGAGAAAAGAAAAAAAGAAAAGATGAAATATTGTGATTGAGATGAATTTGATTGAGCAGGGCCTTAAGAAAACAAACTTAAGTGTCACCATTATGTTGTAGGTTGATATATGATTATGGGCATGTGTTATTTTATATCTACTGTTATTATCCGACGAATATTGATTGGTTAATATGATTGTATTATGTTCTGGCTTGCGGCGTATGTATATATATATACTGATCGGCTATACTTATTGAGTATGCAGCTCACTCCCTAGATCGAGGTGACATCGCCCGCCCAATGCACCGTCGCCCCCAAATCTGGCCGGGCGATGTCGCCCGCTGCTGTCTAGATCTGGGAGGCGACTTGCCCTTTGTCGCTCGGATATGGGCGGCGACGGCTCGATGTCCTTGCAACACCGCAGGGGTGGAGGTGGAGGTGGAGGTGGAGGTGGAGATGGAGGTGGAGGCAAGGGGTGGCCCGCGATCTGGGGAGGGAAGACGACGACCCTTCATTTTTTTCTTTTTTTTTAAATTTCTTATTTCTTATATTATTTGTTTGTAAATTTTAATAAATAAATTAATTTTATGTATTTTTTATGTCTAGATATATTATATTAAAAATTGAAATGTATTTATTGTATGTAAATATAATTTTAAAATATTCAACCCAAAAATTAAATTAACAAAAAATATTTAGAAATAAAATCACGTATTTTGATTTTAAAATTTTATAAATAATATAAAAAATTTTAAACTTTTGAGATTTTCATATATAAAATATGTATAATAATTGTATTTGATGTAATAATATATTTTATATATAAATATCAATGAATATTATTTTTAGTATTTATCACATTTTTTTTTCAATAAAATATAGTAAATATAGACAATTAATCAAAAAAATAAAGATAGGGGTAATTTTGATAATTAAAAAAGGATAATGGTTGAAAATGCATCAAAATGTTGTACCATTCGCGTGTCAGGCGCGTGTAAATAACTCTCCATTTTTTTTTACGGAGAGGATCTTTTTTGTAGGGTTTATTATTACACGGGGTCTTTTTTGACTATTTAATTAACACAGAGAAGTTTTAGCAATCTCTCCATTTCACAGGGGGCTAATATGCAATTTTCCCTTTTGCGACTTAACGGACATATGGCTATCACATGCCAATTTCGTTAAAAATCAAACGGTAGGACCAAATATGAGACAAATTAAAATATAATGTCCCAAAATTAGTATTTTCGTAATAATTAAGACAAAAAATAAACTGACCCTAAAAATGGGACAAAAAATGAGATTGACAAATATTTTCGGATGGGTCACCACTTGTTAGATACTGCGGCTGCTGGTTTCAGGTTGTTAAAATGTAATTTCTAATTCCCAAAGCATAATGCTTGTATGTGTTTCTTCAAGATTGTCAAGTTAAAAAGTTTGTTCATAAAAACTTGATATTTTATTTACTGAGAATTGTTAGTCAAATATTTATCTATTGAAAAATGCAATTGATTTAATGTTTGATTTTCTATATAAAGGTTTTCTAGTCTTGAAGTTGTAGCATGAACGAATGAATGAAAAATTTTTGTAGTGCGAAAATCTCTCCAATATATTAATAATTTTTTCCTTATCAAAATTCGCATCATATATGTGGTATCAGAGCCACCTTAGGTTCTGATTACTCCATTTTATCTTTTTGGCATCATCAAACAACCACGAGCTTGCATTCGTATATTCCCAACAAGGAATTCCCATCTTTGTCGGTCAAGATTATGAATTATGGAGTTTTCTTATGAAGATCCAGTTCATGTCACATGAACTCTGGGACATTGTTGAAGAGGAATTTACTTCTCGTACTTTGGAGGAAGTAGCTGCACTCACAAATGCATAGAAAAAATAGCATAAATAGAACAAGACAAAGGATGCAAAAGATTTGTCCTTTATGCACCAAGGAGTGAGTCGGTCAATTCTTCCACGTATTACTAGTGCCAAGACCGCAAAAGAGTAATGGCAAATTTTGAAAAATCAATTTGGAGGACATAAGAAGGTGATCATGATCAAGCTGCAAAATTTATGACCAATTTTGACAATCTATCCATGAAAGACTTGGAAAAAGTGCAAGAATTTCTTTCTAGAGTTTCCTCCATGAAAATTCGAGCATATCATCCCAGCAATTGAAGAGTTTAAAGATTTATCAGTATTAACTTTTGACAAACTCATGGGTTCCCCTGAAGTCCATGAAAAAATAGATGAGTAGATTTGCAGCTCAAGACTTGGAGCAAGCTTTTCAAGGAAAAGTAAATATTTCGCAAAAAAACCCTTTCTTCCCCTTCCGCCTTCCTCTTCTCCTTTCCCCCTCTGCCTCCCCTTTCCCCTCTCTCCGCAGCTTCTGTCCCTCCATCTTCAACCCTCATCGTCGTTGTTCTCTCTCTCTCTCTCTATATATATATATATATATAATATATATATTACTATTAATTATATATATATATATTAATATATATTATATATTGTTTAAGTTTATATATTTATTTAAATATTAACCGTCATTGAAATAAATTAAAATTTGGTCCATAGATTTACTAGTTTAATTTGAACCTTAGATTTAAATCAAATTTAACGGTTATTAAATAAGGTTATAAATATAAATTTATAATTAAAAATTAAAAAATAGAAAATTAAAGAAAAAACGGGTGAGTTACACGAACTCACGTGAGGGGTGTAATTGCTCTATTTTTCTTTTCACATGGGATAATTTGCTAGTTTTTTTTATAAGAATAATTTGCTCATTTATAATAATACACAGAATAATTTGCATTTAACCCTATATACATGATTAGTTTTGTAAAGCAATCTTGTCTTCGAGGGAGACAAATTGATTGATCATAAGGTTTCACGATCAAATGAGGTTTTCGTTGGTGCAAATATAACAACTTATCTCAAGAGTAGGATAACTCCCCGCTGGCTTGCTATTCTTTAAGGGGAAACTTTTTTTTATTTTCTTGAGATCTAACCTAATTAATTATCATGTCGTCGCGAATCCCCACGATAAACACAAATAATTATAATTAAGATTATTATAAGGCAAAATTATATTTTTGATCTTGTAGTTACAAGTCGTTAGCATTTTTAGTCCTGCAATTTATTCTATTTAACATTTATTCTCTTTTTTCCATGAATTTAATTCTGAACACATCACATTTAATTTTTGTTTTGGCAACTTCAATTCTAAGTCGACAATTTTGTGCTAATGACGTTATAGGACAAAATTTGAGATTTATTCCAATGTGAAGGGCACCAAAATAATTAACGTAGAACTAAATTTGCAGAAAAAAAAAATCAAATGTGAGATGTTCAGAATTAAATTAATAAAAAAATATATATAATCAAAATAAATTACGAGATAAAAAATACTAATAAGAATAAAAAATATAATTTTTTTCTTATCATAAATAACAAACACATTTAGTTAAATATTGACAATATGGATCTACTTTTAATTCTCCACATGATGGCCAGCTGGCCTAGTTGCTTTGATTTCGGTTATTTCAACACTCACTTTGATGAGCTATGAAGTTAATGAAGTTTTTTATAGCTTCTCCGCCTCAATGTACCTTCTTCCCAACGTCAACAATATTATACAAATAATATAAACAACATTATACAAATATTATAAAAAAATATTATTTTTTAGAATGGATTTTATTTAATTTCAAATGATGTTCGGATTTGGAATGAGTTTTGTAACTGCCACTGTCCACATATACTATAAGTGTACAAAATCTTTGCAACGCGTTAAAAAAAGTGTTATAAATTTAGAACGAATTTTGGAACGAATTTCTATACAAGTTACAAATATTAGTTAAATTAAATTTGCAGTGGGATTTGTGATGAAATTTGAAATGATTCTATGATTATATATATTATATTTTCTTACAATACCTGTTTCAAAATCCATTACAAAATTTACTTTTTTATTAAATTCAATTATTTAAAATTATTTATTTTTAATTATTTTAATTTTGAATGTTTTTTATTTTAAAATTTAATATATTATTATATTAACAATGTGGAATAAATTTGTATATTAATAATTGTAAGAATAATAATGACCATCCGATTTTAGATTAGACTATTTGATATGATCAAACTAACAAAAGAATACATGCCGTACCCAAATATAAGATTGACGTTTCTTAAAAGTTTTGTAATGGGTATTTCACAAAATTTGGATTAAAAATTTCGGCGGCCGAAGTTCTACAATTGTCAACAAAAATTAATTTCAGAGTACTTTTTGTCAACTCTATATTTAGGGTCCTTGTTTTGCCACCCTTAATATACCGGACAGTAAATACAAGTAAGCCTTTTATTTTAGAATGGCTTTTGTAAGGATTGTATGAAAAAAACTGTTCCAAAATTTGAAATTCTCACTAAATATTGAATTTTACGCCAATCTTTAATTTGCAACGGAAAAAATATAAAAACAAAAATAATTACTATAGTAGCACAGTTTCTTTGTAGTGCTTTCGACCTGAATCAACATTCAAAACATATACTTGCTGCTTTAACAAAAGAAACATGAACAAACAATACAAGAACAATAGAACTTCAGTATTTCAAGGAAAGTACCTTAAACATATTACATAAAATCAATACTCGTGATGGAACAAAAGTTTTCAACAAGCAGCGACCATCGAACACGAATAACTGATCAGTTGCTACTAACAGAAACAGAAAAAGTCATCAAATGACAAATTATCAAACACGAATAACTGATCAGTTGCTTAATTGTTCTTGTTTTTTTTTGTTTCAAGTCTTGAACATTAAGCCGGAGCCCTCGAACTTGGTATCTATGAGCTTTTTCATGCGGTCAGCCATGGCAGGAGTCAGATAATTGGTCCAGTCTCCAACTTGTCCCTTCCTGAAGAAGGAACTATTCTTCGCAATACCATTAATATCACCTCTCTTGTTCACAGTCAAATTGCTGAGACTTTCAAAGCTGCATAGCCTTGAGATTTGATCTATCAGGCCTTGTTCTTCTTCCTCCACTGAAAAAGGGAACCCTATAAATTCAGCAATCTTCTTTACCTGAGATGTGATATCCTCTTTCAGATCCTCGTACTTGAGAAACAACACTTTCTCTGGATTTTCCAAATGAGCGTTCCAGTATCCCAGGATATCATCCCAAAACGGCCCATAGGCGTTAATTCCCTGGCAATACATGTAGAAAGCCTCATCTATGGCAAGTGGGTCCGTACCTTTTCCAAAATCGTTTTGAGACGAGAAATTGATGTGCGAAACAAACTGATCCAAAGGGTTTCTGCAGATGTGGATAATTCTACAGTTGGTTTCATGGATGGAAACAGGAAGCATGTTGAAATGCATGTGCGTGGAGAAAATTCTTGGATTGGGAATGTTTCCAGATCAGGATTATCCTGTTCCCAGTAAACATTTAAGTCTAGGAAAGGCACAAGCATGTGAGGAGTGGAAGTGAGCAGAGGACTTTGATCAATGGGAAAAGCATTTCGATTGGCAATGGAGAAGGTGAGGGCCTTCAACCAGGTGGTTCCTGATTTAGGCATGGTTGACAGTATTATATCCGTGTCTTTTGCTTTGAAGTGCTTTTGAGCAGCTAATATCGTCCGGAAAGTGATCACTGGCACCCAGCAGCCGCAGTATTTGACGAGCGGTAACCCATCCCAAGTCACCTGTTCAAGTGTTTGGAGCAGCTCCTGGAGCTCATCCTTGGGACTTTTATCATCAACTTCAGCAGAAGAGCATTTCGGGTCTTCTTTTTTCTCCATTGCAATGCAATGATCGATATTGGATATATGGTTAGTTTTGTAAAGCAATCTTGTCTTCGAGGGAGACAAACTGATTCATGAGAAGGGTTCACGATCAAATGAGGTCTTCGTGGGGTAAATATATAATAACTTATCACTCAGGAGAAGTATAATGACTCCTTCCCTGCTATATTTTAAGGGAAACCTTTTTATATTATCTTCAGATCTAACCTAATTTCCTCCATGAAACTATTAATAAATACAATTTATTAATTAAATTTGACTATACATATGGATCTGTTTTTAATTTTCCCACATGATGGCCCGCTGGCCTAGCTACATATATGCTTTGATTTTGGTCATTTCAGTACTCATTTTTATATGTCATGTGGGGATATTTTCTACATTTCTTATTGAGACCTTCATCATTCATACAAAGGTGAAGATAAAACAGCATCATTGAAGATATAATATAATGCGAAAAATAGAATTTTAGAAAACCTATGATGTGAAAGTATCTGAAAATCTCCCGAGACCTCGAAGACAAGGACAGAGTGTCAGGAAATACTGTAAGAGCCGCCTGCATTACTCTGCCTGCATAGCATTGGTACCCTGGACCAGCTCCTATCCTTATCAACCGCCCTAGTACGATCCATGGGCATCCGTCAGATTAAAACACGATCCAACAAATCATACCACATCGTACAAAGCTACCTTACATATAAATATGGCTCACCACCTTCATAACCAGGTTTGAGCACTCTATCCAACTCATATACTCACGCTACAAAAAAAATCGAGATCTGGGGCGAGTTTAGGAATTTTTTTTTTTTTTTTTACAATTGGAATGATTCAGAAGAGATGGAGTTAAATTGAACCGATTTTAAGGATGGTCGTGGAACGATTCGTCATCCGTCCGTATAGATGGCGTTATAAATATTTCGGAACGGTTGGTCAATGACCGTTCACATTTGACACGGTCACTGTAACACTTTGAATGTGACCGTACCTAATATTGATATTGTTTTGAAAAATTAATTCGTTTATAGGAACGGTCCGGATGGTATTAGGAACAATTTTATTATATATTGTGTGTTACTTTGGGACTGTTTTTATAATACTCATGCCTCATTTTTGGAATTGTATTTATTTGGATTGGTGATGTATGTAGGAACGGTTTGTTTTCAGTCTTTATAATACATTTTGCCACGGTTAGTATATTTGTTTGGAACATTTCTTTGTAACAGGTCTAGGAATGGTCGGCCTCATTTAGGAACACATAGTGTAAACTAGTGTTGTAATGCTAATATGAATGGTGGGCAAAATCCTTTTTTGGTCCCATTAAAAAGGGTCAATTTTGTTTTTTGTGCCACAATTCTTGAGAGTTCGGCTTTTGGTACCATTAAACCCGAAAATAAGCTTTTTTGGTCCCAACTTAACGGCAGAAGACACATGGACCTTAACGGCCGTTACGTGTGACTTTGACTCATGTTTAATGGTACCAAAACAACAAAAAAAATCTACTTTTTTGGTACCATTAAAAAATATATATATTTTTTGACCAATTTTAACACAAACTATAAGATTTTTTTTTTTAAAATGAAAATATTAAAAAAAAATATTTTAATATATATAATAAAATAGCTCAAAAAATTATAATTGTTTGTATTTCAGATACTTTTTAATTTTTTTTACTTTTTAAAATTAAATTATTATTTGATCTAAAAATATATTAATATTTGAGCATAAACTATAAAAAATAAAATTTGTTTTTTGAGTGAAAGTATTAGATAAATTTTATTTTATTAAATAATAATTAATTTTTAACTTAAATTATTTACATTTGAGATAAATTGAAGAAATAAAATTAAAATTGATTTCATACTTTTTTCGGTCAAAGTTTATTAAAATATTTTTAAAATAATAATTTAATTTTAAAAATAACTAAAATATGCTAGAATTTATTTGAAATAAATATAACTATAAATTATAAACTATTTTACTAGTTATATTAAATAAATTTTCTTTATTTTTTTAATTTTTAAAAAATAAAATTTTATTTCTTATTGATGCGTGCGATTTTAGCATGGGTCCAACAGTTTTGGACTTAGATACTGGATCTCGGCCAACACGCATCACTTATAATTTATGGTCAAACTTTATTAAAATATTTTTAAATAAAATAAAAATTCAATTTAAAAAAATAATAGTTGCTACGATATATCTTGAGTGTAAATAATTTTAATTTAAAAATTAATTTATTATTTAATAAAAAATTATCTAATACTTTCACTCAAAAAATAAATTTTACTTTTTGTAGTTTGTGCTCAAATATTAATATATTTTTAGACCAAACAATAATTTAATATCAAAAATAGTGAAAAAGATCTTAAAAAGATCTGAAATATAAATAATTATAATTTTAGAGCTATTTTATTATATATAATAAAATAAAAATTTCCTAATATTTTTATATTTAAAAAAAATAAAAAAAAGGTTCATATAGTTTGTGTTAAAATTGATCAAAATATTTTTTTCTTTTAATGGTATAAAAAAAGCACGTTTTTTTGCTGTTTTGGTACCATTAAAGATGATTCAAAGTCACGTTTAACGGCCGTTAAAGTCCATGTGTCGTCTGCCGTTAAGTTAGGACCAAAAAAGCTTATTTTCGGGTTTAATGGTACCAAAAGTCGAACTCCCAAGAATTGTGGTACCAAAAACGAAACTGACCCTTTTTTAATGGGACCAAAAAAGGATTTTACCCTATGAATGGTCCATCTCATTTAGAACACTTGTGTAAAACTGTAATAGCAATACTATTAGGAAAAGTCATCCTTATTTAGGAACACATAGGTGAAACTTTTTCAGCAATGGTATTAGGAACGGTGTTCTATAATTAGGAACACATTCTAAAAATTGGTTTAGTAATTATAGGATTGGTCATGTTTTTCTGTGACTGTTCCTAATTTTTTTTAAATAAAAATTTTATATATTATTTAATGTGAAATATATTATTTTGAAAAAATTTCAATCAATTATAATGTAACAAATTTTAATAAGTAATTTAATTTACATATTTAATAGATTTTATTAATTCATTTAATTAATTAATTAATTTTAATGAACTGTATTTATGAATTTAATTAATTGAATAAATATGAAATAATGGAATCTATTAAAAATATTATGAAACGTGAATAATTAGAAAAAATTAATTGGAATAATTACATTTACACCCCCTCACCTATTGTCATTTTACACAAACCACCCCTACCTTTTCAAAAAATTATAGAAACCACCCTAACAGCCTTTAAAACCCCAAAATGCCCCTGTTGACTTGGTCAAACTTTAGTTTAATTTTTCAATGACAGAAATGCCATTAGGGGTGTTTTGTAATTGTCAAAAGGTAGAGGAGTGTCAAAATAATATTTAGAAAATTGGATAATATGACACCATATATTTTTTTATTATTATTTATACTAATTTTTAATTAAAATTTAAATTATTTTATTAACTTTTTTTATTGAATACATATAAATTTACCTCTTAATAATTAAAACATTAAATTATTTAATTAATATATTAATAAAAATTAGTTACTAGCTTATGAATTCAAATAATAAAATATAAAACTTGTATAAATTAATTTGAATTCTTAAAATTAAAAATTATTTATTCTATTTTTATTTATAATTAAATTTATTAAAATTAATAAATTATATAGTAGAATTAGTAAAATAAACAATTTATTTATTAAAAATATTTTAAATTATTATAAATGTAAATATATACATATGAATATGTTCAATTATATACATATTTGTATATTTATATTATATAAATGTATATACATGTATGTATAATTTATTAATTTTCATAAAATTTAGCTATAAATAAAAATAAAAAAATAAATATTTTAATATTAAGAATTTAAAATAATTTATACAAATGTGATAATTTTTAATTTGAATTTATAAGCTAGTAACTAGTTTTTATTAATATATTAATTAAATAATTTAATATTTTAATTATTAAGATGTATAAATTTATATATAGATTCAACAAAAATAATTAAAAATAATTAAAAAATAAATTAAATTTAATATAAATAATATAAAAAAATATATGGGTCATATTATTCATCCCCATAAATATTACTTTGACACCCCCTCTACCTTTTGATAATTACAAAACACCCCTAAGGGCGTTTCTGACATTGAAAAATTAAATTAAAGTTTGACCAAGTCAACAGGGGTATTTTGGGATTTTAAAGGCTGTTGGGGGTGATTTCTGTAATTTTTTAAAAGGCAGGGGTGGTTTGTGTAAATGACATTAGGTGAGGAGGTGTAAATGTAATTATCCCAAATTAATTTAATATACAATATTATTCTTGACAATTATTTTTTAAAAAAGACAAATAAACCTAATCTAGACCCCCCATCTCGCCATCGTTCGGTGGCTGTGGAGGCTGTGATGGGCTGGTACTGAAGGCGGTCGCCTGTGACAGTCCAGCAGTGGAGGAGCTGAGCCGCATCTCCCACATCATTGCCATTATGTTAGCCATCATCTCCTCGAAGCGGCCGATGAGGTCCTCCATGGCCGGGTTCGGATGTGGCGATGGCAGTGCAAGTAGCGATGGTGTTGTGCATGTCCGACTGGAAAAGTGGGCCTCAGAACCAAGGCTGAATACATGGCCTTTGTTCTTGCACCCGACAGCAACCAACTACATCTGTTGCTCGGTCATCGCCATTGATGCCTCCGATTCGGTGGGGGTATCCCAATACAACCGATGATGTAGATTTATCTAATTCAAATCAATGATTTAAATTTAAGTAAATAAAATTTGAATAAAATAAAAATTATATATTATATATCATTAAACTTGAATATATATAAAATTTTATAATAAAAAACAATTTTAATATATATATATGTATTTATATATACACAGAGAGATAGAGGCCAGCGGGAGGAGGAGAATGCGACGACGACTAGCGGCAGGGCAAATTTGGGTTGTTTTAGGTGCAGGGGGGGGGGGGGGAAGGGACAGGGGACGGCGGTGGAGGGGAAGGGAGGGCGAGATGACGACGACGACGACAGGTGGGGGGGGGGAGCTAGGCAGGAGAAGGGGAGGAGGAAACGGCGGCAACGACAGCAGTACGAGGACAAGGGAATGGGGAAGAGGGAGGGGGCAACGGGGAGGAGGAAGGCGGAGGCAGCGGGGGCACGGGCGATGCAAGGGGAGGGAGATGAGTGGCAGGGTGGCAGCGGTGGTTCGACGACTGGTCGACGAGGAAGAAATATTTACATTTATATATAACTAAATGTTATACATATATATTATAATTATTATATATATATATTTTTATATAAATACATTTATAATATTAAATTATATATATATATATATATATATATATGAAATAATTTTTTAATCGGTAAAAATCATGCCCAGATGCTCATGAGGCACGTGTAGTGCACCGCTGAACCTAAGGCAATATTTGCTTTATCTTTTATAACACGGAGGAATAAATTCTTATTTTATTTTTCATAAGAGATATAAATTGCATTTTTCCCTGTATGGATCTGGTTTTAATTTTCGCACATGATGACCCCCTGGCCGAGCTACATGCTTTGATTTTTATGAATTATTATTAATTGAAATAAATTAAAATAAAGATCATTACAATAATCATATCCTACTTAATAACATCCTACTATCACAGTAGACAACAACTTCTATGCAGTAAACCAACTCCTGATATATAACATACAATATACCATGCACCTTGTTCAAACTCATGATTTTTAAAATCGTGGGTCCTCACCTTCGTAACTAAACTAGGTCTCATTCTCTTGTATGCTAATTGAAATTATTAATCTATAATATCGTTATTTGATATTAATTAATTAAATTAATTGTATCCGCAGACTAGTAAAAATCTGATACTAGCACTTTTAAATTTTACTTATAATAAAATTCGCATGCATGTATGTATTCAAGTGTTGAATTTAATAATATACCTATCAAATTTAAATTTTAAATTGAGTACTAATTAGAGAGTAGCTAGGAAGGAAATTTCATTTCTGGATTTGCTATCTACATCAGCTTAACTACAAACAACAAGGCAGAGCTCTGGGCTCCTTCATTGGGATTGAAACACGTTAGTTACCATTGGCATTTTCATTCTTTAATTTTTTAAATTGTAAAATAATTTGTAATTTTTATCATTTTGCTACTTTGATCATTTTAGTGCCGAATTTTACAAATTCATCGAAATAAATTATGTGTGTCTCGTGTGGGTCATTTAAATTGGAGTTTTTTATTTGATTAATCACTTTTGCCAATATAGAAGAAAAATGGTGTGGTATATGATTTTTTCGGTAAGTTTTACAAAATTCAGCACCAAAATTCAACTAAACTGTCCTTATAACGGTGAAATATACCTCTTCACATGCATTAACATGCGAAGACCTATGAGGATAATTTGGTCATTAAGATATTTATTTAATCTGTAATAAGTCAGTAATAAATCAATTGTGGGTAAATATAGAATTTTTTCTAACTTTTTCTTAATATCAGCTAATTCGATGAATTTTAACTAATATTGGAGAGATTTATTTATTAGACAAAAGCAAACATTAGGGGAGGGGAGCGTAATTATCCCAAAAATATATTTTGTATTCAACTTATTCGATCAAATTGAGCAAATATATTAGATATCAATAATTATTAGATATAGGGAAATAATATTTTAGTCCGATAAGTTAGGTCTATACCAATTTTGGTTGCATTCATTACGGGATTAGTACTTTTGGTCCTCATGCAGTTTTCCATTTATAATTTAACGTTGTAGGTCACGTGCCCAACATATTGCCATTAAATATTTTTGGTTAGAGAAAAATTTAGCTCTTTGTCAATAGTAGCATATGAATTTATTTGGCCTACTTGATTCACTTGTGGAAGCCATAATTCTTTGTATTACTTCTACTTGGCTTCAACTTATAGAAATATGGTAAGGATAAGATTCAATTTTTGTGAGAGAAATCGCTAAGTTTTTTGCCCTAATTTCTTTCAAGATTTATTTTTTTCCCTCAAATACTTTTTTTTCAAAAAATGTTCCTAAATTGAAAAACAAACTAATTTTCTCTCCAACCAAATACTTAACGATCACATGTTAGGCATGTGCATTACACTGTTAAATTGTAGACAAAAAAGTGGATAAGAACAAAAAATGCTAGTTTTTGTAAGTTACGAGACTAAAAATGTTAATCCCATAACAAATAGAATTAAAAATTAAACGTGACTAACTTATAAGATCAAAACTATTATTTTGTCATTAGATATACATACACTATATCCAATCTAACCCCTAATATAGCTGCCAGCTGTGATTTCCTCGAATCCGACATTCATCCTCCTACCACCATGCTGGACTTCTGAAAATTAATTGCTTGTCCCGATGCCCTTTCACAGCTGGTCAGAATCCTCCGAATCTCCCCGATTTGTGCTTCCTTAGCCTCACCAAACACTAGTGTGTCATCAACGAATAACAAATGCGACACTATAGGTGCTCGCTCAGCCACTGTCACACCCAATATCTTTCCTCGTCTTTTTGCCTCCTGCATCGAGCACGATAATGCTTCAGAAAAAAAAGATAAACAAGTATGGAGACAGAGGGTCACCTGGCAGATGTCGCGCTCAGGGCGTAAGAAACCAAACAGATTACCATTCAATGTTAATGAATATGAGACAGTCATTACTAGCATCATAATGAGATTAACAAACGGGCGATGAAAACCTAACCTAAGAAGAATCCCCCCTAAGAAAAGGCCATTCCACCCTATCATACGCCTTGCTCATGTCTAATTTGATTGCCGTACAACCGCCTTTAGACCAGGTTGAAATCTTAAGGTGATGATTAAGCTCAAACGCTACTAATACATTATCAGTAATCAATTTACCCAAAATGAAAGTCGATTGGGTATGCAACACAATACGATCAAGAAGGAATTTCAGACGATTAGCCATGCATTTTGAAGCAATGTTGATGATCACATTACATAAACTAATCGGACGAAGCTGAGCCACCGTTTCCAGTGACTCACACTTAGAGATGAGAACCACATGTGTATGATTCATTTTCCTATAAAGCACCAGATCATTCAAGATATGAAGAACAGAGCAAGTAACATCATTACCAACTGATAGGCCAGAATTTTTAAAAAAATAAAAGGGGCATGCCATCAGGGCCAGGTGATTTCAGAGGAGACATACCGAATACAACTTGCTTCACCTCGGTAGCACTGAAAGTATAGTGCGTATATATAGGATGAGTATATGTTGTATTGAACCATAAGGAAAAATAAATATCCTAAACACACACTTGCTGCTGTTAATAAACTAAAGAAACAGGAACAAACAAAACAAGAACAATATAACATTAATATTTCAAGGAAAGTACATTAAACATGTCAAATAAAATCAGTACTCGTAATGGAACAAAAGTTTTCAGCATGCAAACGACTATCCAGATCTTCTCAACAAGTGTGGTTTTTCCATGACCAATATTAGTAGACAAACAAAACTATAAAAAGTCATCAAATGACAAACCAAACACCAATAACTGATCAGTTGCAAAAAAATACTCATCCTTTCTTGTTTCAAGTCTTGAACATTAAACCGGAGCCCTCAAACTTGAGATCAGGAGTCAGATAATTGATCCAGTCTCCAACTTGTCCCTTTCTGAAGAATGAACTATTTTTCGCGATACCATTAAGATCACCTGTCTTGTTCACAGCCAAATTGCTGAGACTTTCAAAGCCGCACAGCCCTGAGATTTGATCTATCAGGCCTTGTTCTTCTTCCTCCAGTGAAAAAGGGAACCCTATAAATTCAGCAATCTTCTTTACCTGAGATGTGATATCCTCTTTCAGATCCTCATACTTGAGAAACAACACTTTCCCCGGATTCTGCATATGAGCATTCCAGTATCCAAGGATAACATCCCAAAACGGCCCATAGGTGCTAAATCCTTGGCAATACATGTCGAAAGCCTCATCCATGCCAACCGGGTCAGTACCTTTTCCAATATCGTTTTGAGATGAGAAATGGATGTACGAAACAAACTGATCCAATGGGTTTCTGCAGAGGTAGATAATTCTACAATCGGTTTCATGGATGGAAACTGGAAGCATTTTGAAATGCATGTGCGTTGAGAAAATTCTTGGATTGGGAATGTTCTCAAGATCAGGATTATCCTGTTCCCCAGTACAAGCAAAGTCTAGGAAAGGCACAAGCATGTGAGGAGTGGAAGCGAGCAGAGGACTTTGATCAATCGGAAAAGCATTTCGATTGGCAATGGAGAAGGTGAGGGCCTTCAACCAGGTGGTTCCTGATTTAGGCATGGTTGACAATGTTTTATCCGTGTCTTTTGCTTTGAAGTGCTTTTGAGCAGCTAATATCGTCCGGAAAGTGATCACTGGCACCCAGCAGCCTTAGTATTTAACGAGCGGTAACCCATCCCAAGTCACCTGTTCAAGTGTTTGGAGCAACTCCTGGAGCTCATCCTTGGACTATTATCATCAACTTCAGCAGAAGAGCTTTGGGAGTCTTCTTTTCTCTCCATTGCAATGATATTGGATATATGTAGTACAAGAAACAATTTTGGCTACTGTAAAGCAATCTTGTCTTCCAGGGAGACAAACTGATTCATCAGAAGGGTTCAAAATCAGATGAGGTTTTCTTGGTGTAAATATATAATAACGGTAGAAGGATAATTACTCCTGCCTGCTATTTTTTAAGGGGAACTTTTTTTATTGTCTTCAGATCTTACCTAATCAATTAGCCCACGAAATCTCCATAAAAAATTAATATACAATATTATATATATATATATATATAAATATATATATATATAATATATATATATATATGTGATCTATTAGGTTTAAATTAATCCATAATGACCCAAATCCGTTACCCTAGAGAACATTCCAATTTATTTATTTTAATATATTTATATGATCTATTTGCAAAGTCTCAACTATATGATCTATATATATCTATACTATTATAAAAAAACACCCTTTGAGCGTACCAATTTTTTATTGTTCTATTTTATCCTTGATCTATTGTTTCCTTTAAAAAAAAAATTGGTTAGAATAGTAATTTTAATTTTTTTAATAATATTTTTCTCTCTCCACTACTCTACTATTTCTCCCACATCAAACTTCTCTATATTTCTTTTGCTTATAAATTTTATTATCTTTATTAAATTGACAATGATAATATATTTTTTATAAAAAAAATTCTCTTAATCTCACATTATATTTTTTTTTTTATGCTCGCGAGAACTGCGGGCAGTGAGAACTAGTTTGTTAAGTCTCAAGCATTTATATTTTCTTGTGCATAATATTAAAATGTAATTATTTCTAACTTTGTGCAAATCAATCAGCAGACTTGTGTTAGAAATATTAAACGATAATCCAATTAGTAATATACTCTGTTATTTTCACAAAATTCAATCTATGATTGTAAAATCCATACAACTTTTCGTAACAAATAAGCTGATCTATTGAAAAAATTGATTCAAAACATATGTTGTTGAAAAGTTATTTTCGTTCCATAAAGAAGGGAGTTTTTCTTTTTAGTCCCATGCTTTATGAAATTTTCGTTTCAATCCCATTTTTTAAACGAAAGTAGCCAATTTCATCCCAAACCGTATTTACCATATCAAGTTTTAACGGAATAATGGAGAATGCATTAATTTACTCCAGTTGCAGCAAGTGAAATTGACTGTTTTGCCCTTTTGGAGGCAAAAATTGTCTTCAAAAAATGGCTTCATTATGTTCTTCCTGTCTAAGGAGGTAAATTGCTTCAATTTAAAAATATAAGAAGATTAATTGGTCCAATTTAAAAAACACAGATGAGTAAATTACTTTTATTTTTCATTGGAGAACATTTTACCCTTTTACAACATAGGGGATAAATTGTATTTTTCCCCAAAAAAAAATACATAACTAAACAAAAAATCATTAATTTTCAATATTTCAATAGAGAGTGCTCAATACACAATTCAAGTTTTATTGGCACAAAATAAGGTCATCATAGTCACCTAATTATACTTCATAAGTTTAGGGAATTGAGCATCACCAAGCCACTCTTGGGAAAATAGAAAAAAAAAAAACAATTCTTAGACCTTTTCAAAGCCATCAACCAGCAATTGTTACAACCCCTCAAAATCAATCATTAATCCAGCACAACTGACAACAACATCACTTGGAAAAAATCTAAAATAAAAACTAAACTTTTCATCAAAAATTGACAACAAAGACTACAAAATCAACTCTACTATAGACAAAATCCAACCATTATCTTTACAAGCAAAGAAAATATAAAGCCTTGAAAATTTAAACAATTTAAACATAGAAAATCAATACCTCCCATAGCTATAGGTTTTCCAACTCGATAAAATGGTTAGGCCGCAAGGACATCCTCGCCAATCTGTCAATGGTCACTATCTTTATCTGAGTTCTTGTGTTTTTCTTCAAATCAAACCAGCAATCTCGACCAATTTGGAACAAAATAAATGGCTGAAGAAAATTTTAGGGTTCAAAGGGGGAGGAATGAGCAGAAGTTCGTCTTTAGGGCTGGATTCTTCCGTTAAAA
Source organism: Sesamum angolense (assembly GCA_034509725.1). Lineage (NCBI taxonomy): Eukaryota > Viridiplantae > Streptophyta > Magnoliopsida > Lamiales > Pedaliaceae > Sesamum > Sesamum angolense. The sequence goes on from JACGWL010000006.1 coordinate 15,320,241, forward strand.
CTTTATGGCAAATGGGGTTTGGGAAATTGACAACTTTTCTTTAAAAAATAGGACTGAACGAAAGTTCCATAAAGTATGGGATGAAAAGGAAAATACACTTTCTTAATGGAAGGAAAAAGATAATTTAGATATTGCCTAGCTACATTGTGTGCGAAGTCCATGTGATAAGATATAATTAATGATTACCTAAGTCAATAATCAGATATTCATACGATATACGTATCATGATCAAGATATTTCAACCAACACGTGAATTTTCACCAAAAAAATTAAGTAAATCTAACATTGTCATCCAGCTTGATGAATATAAATACAGACAGAGAATATACAGCAGTATGTGCCTTTCGAAATGGAGAAAAATGAAGTTGACAACAGCTCAAATGATGAGTTCCAGGAGTTGCTCCAAACACTTGAGCAACAGCCGAACTGGGATGGCCGTCGGATCCTTAAATGCGACGGGTTTTGGTTTCCGGCAAGGTGTCTCCCAATAATATTATCCTCTCAAAAGCGCTTCAAAGCAAAAGGTACCGATATAATATTTGTCAACCATGCCTAAATGTGGGACTACTTGGTTAAAAGCCCTCGTTTTTTCCATAGCCAATCGCGACGTTTTCTCCATCAATCAAAGTCCTTTACTCACTTCCAATCCTCACACACTTGTGCCTTACCTAGAGTACACTATTTATCAGGAGCAAGAAAATCTTGAAGTGGAAAACATTCCGCGTCCAAGAATTTTGGCGACCCATGTGTCTTTCCAAATCCTTCCTGATTGCATTCGTGAATCTGAATGTAGAATTATCTACATTTGCAGAAACCCTCTGGATCAGTTCGTTTCACATCATCGTTTCTTGCTTGAGAACAAGAATGAAAAAGATGCAGTTCCACTTGAAGTAGACGAGGTTTTTGACATGTTTTGCCAGGGAATTCAACCCTTCGGCCCTTTTGGGACCATATGCTTGGCTACTGGAATGCCCACTTGAAAAATCCTCAGAAACTGTTGTTTCTAAAGTACGGATCTGAAACAGGATATCTCGTCCGAGGTAAAGAAGATTGCTGAATTCATCAGGTTCCGTTTTCGGCGGAGGAAGAAAACCAGGGTATGATAGAACAAATCTCAAGGCTGTGTAGCTTTGAAAATCTTAAGAATTTGGAGGTGAACAAGAGTGGATATGCTGGTGGGGCACCGATAAAAAACAGTTCGCTCTTTAGGAAGGGAGAAGTTGGAGATTGGATCAATAATCTGACTCCCGAAATGGCTGAACGCGTCAAGAACCTCATGGAAAGCAAGTTCCAGGACTCTGGTTTAATCTTCAAGATCTGAAGAAATGGACAGCTGCTGAAGAATAAAATTCTGGGAACGCACTAGTGTTCGTTTCTATTACCAGTCTGTGTTGATCATACCGTAAAGTACTATGCATTTCATTTTCTTCTGAAGCAAGGGAGAGAGAGAGGAAAAAAGAGTCTTCGGAGAAAGAAGGTGCACGTATGATATGAAGCTATTCTTTATGTTAATTGGTATTGAATTAGTGTAATATGCTTCTCTTACTTTTGTTGGAATATTAAGTTAATCATGGGAAAAATGTAATTTTAGTTTTGTATTTAAAGGATGATATTTTTTTATTGAAATTCATTTTTACCCCTCATAATATGAAAAAATATAAAAAAACTCTTTATGAAAATTTTAATGTAAAAAATTACCTTTATGTTATGAATAAAGATTCACACTGTCCCTTGATCAACTTGAGCCTATTTTTTTAGGAACAATAATTAAATGTTCCTCCTGGTCAACCTGGCCAATCTATGCCTATCTATATATATGTATATACATATATATATATATATATATATTATGAATAACATAGGCCTATTAAAATATACTTATAATATAGCTATAATATATAAAATTAAAAATTTTATATAGAAAAATTATTTTTTTAATCTATTAAGTATGCTCAAATTGATTTTAGTCCGATAATTATGAATATTTTTGTAAGTTCATTAAGTTTTAAAATTGATGAAATTTAGTCCTTTTCAATGCCCGAAATTTGGATTAAAAAATAACATGCCATGCCAATTAGATAATTTTTTAGAACTTTTAGTCCTACATCACTTTAGAAAATGAGTCGGATGACATGTGGCTGTAATTATATTATATAAATTATTATAATTTTAAAAAACAAAATTATAATTATAATTATTATAAAATAATAAAAATAATTATTTTGATTATTACATTAATTATTGTAATTATGTTTTTATAAAATTATAACTTACAGAAATAAAATTATTATTTTAAAAAAATAATAACCAACCCCACCCTCCGCCCCAAAGAGGGGGCAATGGTGACGGCGTTGTCCATTTCACCATCACCCTCGCAACGATGGGCAACCGACTTCGTTCAGGGGTGAGGGGCGACGAAGGGCGCGGCCGCGCACTCCTCTGCAGTAGAGGCGCCTTTTTTTTTTAATAAATTAACTTTAATTAATTTAATTATATTATTAAAATATTATTATAAAATATTAATATAATTATATTTATATATAAAATAACTAGCTTAAAATTTGTGCTATGCACGATTATATAATTTTTTTTTTTTAGTATATTAAATAAAAAATTTATAAATTTTTTTATTTTTAATAGATAAAATATAGTAGTTTTGACTTTTTAATCTATTTTGATTATTATCGAATATAATATTTTCCTACACATATAATATATTTTTCATAACCAAAATTTATTTTTATGTGGATTACTTTCATAAAATTATGACATTCTATTAAATATGTACATTACTTATTTCATAAAAGTCCAACTCTATAGAAAAATAAAATTAGCTAAATGTATTGTTTGCTATAATTTATCTTCCATCAAAATTACACTAAAGTATATAAATTTAAAATGATCTTTCTTTGTAAAAAATAAAATAAATAAAAAAATGAATAGAAACTTACTTTTAATAAGTTATAAGAAAGACAACTGAAAGAAAAAAATATTGATGTTTAAGAAAATAATTTTAAAATCTGAATATCATTTCAACAATTTAAACAAAAAAAAAAAAGACATAAATTATTATGAAATAAAAAAATAAAATAAAAAATGAATCATATTTAGATAACTTGAAAAATAAATTATACATAAAATAATATCTGGTGATTCGTTCCATCTTGTAAAACATTATTTGAAGACAAATAAATAATAATATTAATAATAATATGATATTATTATTATTATTATTATTATTATTAAATTTAAAAAGGAACAACAATAGTGAACCATAACATAAAAATTTAATGGATGAAACTATAATAAATTAAAAAAATAGGTGTATAAAAAAATAAAAAAGGATAAAAATTTCAATAAAAAATTAAATATCAAATTAAGTAGAATTGTATATATAAATATTAATAAATATGTACCTACAAGAACTAGATAATTTTGTTCCTTTTGTTTGAAAAATAAAAACAAAAAAGGAAGTAAATTTAAAATAAAAACAAAAGAATTAAACCATAAAAAAATTATGGATGAAACTATAATATGTAAAAAAAATAGTGTAGAAAACATATAAAGGGATAAATATTTAAAATAAAAATAAATAGATAAATGATAGTTAGAGTATAATTATACAAAATAATATTGAATGAGATATATATCTATTAGCACTAAATAATTTTATTTTCTTTGTTGTAAAAAAAAACAAAACATATGAAAATTATAAAAAAGAGGAAAAAAAATTAAAAACTATAAAAGAAATTTAATGGACAAAATTATAATATTCATAAAAAAATTATAAAAAATTCAAAAGGGTAAATATTTGAACATAAAAAAACTAATTTTTAGTTTGAGTAAAATTATGCAAATAAGTATTAAATAAAATATGTATCGATTACACTAAAGAAATATATTCATTCTTATAAAACTAAAGGCAAAATAAAAAAAATATCTGAAGAGATCAGCAAAGATAAACTATAAAATACAAATTTAACAGATGTAATTAATATCTCTCTCTCTCTATCTATCTATATATATATTGGTGTGTAAAACATAAAAAAAGAACAAATATTTAGATAAAAATAAAAGATTAAGTAGAATTATATAAATTAAAAAAAAAATTTGTACTTATTAAATATTAAACAAATTTATTCTTCCGTATATAACAAAATCAAGCAATCACCGTAGAAATGTAAAAAATAAACTCCAAAAGATAAATAAGTATTAAAATTTGATGAGAAAAAATATAAGAAAATGATAGAGATAGTTAATAAAATATATTTCAAGTATCATAATAAAAATATATATATATAATGAATAATATCATAATAAAGGCAAAACATCAGTTTAACTATAGAAAATGAGTGTAAATACCAATAAAATTAAAATTTGATGGATATAAATATGAGTATTATCAAATAAAATTCTATCAAGGTAAAGTGTAAAAAACATCACTTCCGCCATAGAAGCGTAAAAAAAAAATGTACAAAGTATTAAGTTTTCAGATCGTTTAATGGAGAATACAAAAATGATAGTGTTGCACCTACCTAATAAATGAAGAGATGTTGGTAGACTTTGTTCTACTTAAATAATTTTAGTTTGGATATACATAAATAATATAGTTTTTATTTGGTTATGATATTTTTAGTGTTAATAAATAAAATTTCTCATAAACAAAGTCACGTAAATACATAGTGAATTAATATAAATTAAAATTTAATATTGTTTAAGATAAACTACAATTCAATTAGTATTTTAATCTTGAAGATAATATTTAAATATATAAAAAATAAATATATTATTAAAACATATTATTTTTAACAAATAAGAATTTTTTTGTCAATTAAAAAAAATAATGAAGATAAAATTTAGATAAATACAAAATAAATATCAAAATATTTAATACATGTGATGTTTCTAACTGATGTTTTATTTATAATATAAATTTTATTATAATATTTGAGTTAAGATTTTAAATAAATATAAAATGAATATTTACGATATTAATCTAGATAATAATTCTAACCAATAAAATATTTTTGATAATTAAAAAATCCAATTATAATGCTGGAGATAAGATTTTAGACACGTACAAAGTAATATGTATATGTTTAAGTAGATGATGTTTTAAACCAATAATATTTTCTTGATAATTAAAAAATTCAATTATAATGCTGAGATAAGATTTTGGATAAATACAAAGTAATATTTAATATGTTTAAGTAGATGATGTTTTTAACTAATAAGATTTTTTTCTTGACAATTAAAAAATTCAAAATTATCAAAAATTAGTCTTCAGTCAAAATTAGCTCAATTTGGTCAACTGTCGTTCTGCTATATATATATAGATATTGATAGTAAAATATTATTTATTATTTTAAGATTTATTAAATATATATATATTATATATATATATATATAATTTGGTGCAACCTTAAAATAGAAGAAAGAAGGGCAAAATTGTTAAAAAAAAATACAATTTTTTAACCCATACTTGCAGTCAATGTGAGTGTATCACAAATTCCGGCCTCGAAGGATTCTGTGAATTTTTTTTCACATTACAGGATGTGTAATTGATACTTGTAGGAATAATAGTAAGCTGAGCTCTCGCTGAGAGCGCTACCTTAGCATTGTTTTTTTGGCACTCAGAGAAGAGTGGAAATAGTCCTAGATAGGAGAGGGCTTCTCACTAACACTTTCGACTCACTGCCTTCGCTCCTCTTCTTATCAGTCGAGTTCAATTACATCGATCCTTCAGGCAGAGAAGCTAGAAGCCTTCCCGGTGTATGAGGGGAGACTGCAGAGTTCAAAGCCATTATTTTTTATATGGAATTTTGTAAAATATTTTAATATCACAAGGGAATCTTTGGATTTTTCTCATTTCTATCTTACATGAATTTATTTTTGTTATTTTGATCATGTAGCTTTTAAAAATTCACAGTAATTTCCAACTTATAATTATAATATGCAAACCACACTTATATACAACTACAGATTGTTGGACCTAATTTAACTTAGATTATTTTTGCATTAATAGATTTGAATTTGAAAAAAAAAAATATTACTCTATTTAAAAAGAATTTAAAATTCTTAAAATTTAAAATTATTCAAACATAATTCAAAAAATTTGTTATGGAAAGTTTAAAATTCATTATTTCAAATCCTGCAATTCGAATGAAACCTTAGATCACACTAATAATTACTTCAATGATTAAATCTCTTTTTTGCACTTCGTGCCCCTATCAGGTTGTCTTTGATTAGGGTATAAAAAGAGTCAAGCTCGATCAAATTTTTTGGCTCAAACTCGAGCTCGACGAGTTTATCATAAAGAGGCTTGTGCTCAAACTCATGAGCTTGTTTTCGATTGAATCAAGCTCGGGCTCAAGACAAAAGCTCGAACTCGTCAACGCATGAAATTTTGATATAATTCTACGAATATATAACTTTTATAATATATTTATTATATCTAATATTTATTTGAAAAAATTGCATATTACCCCTTGTGAAATAGAAAAACTGCCAAATACTTATTTGTGATAATTAAATAGTAAAAAAAAATTGTGTAAAAACTGCCAAATACTTATTTGTGATAATTAAATAGTAAAAAAAAATTGTGTAATTATAAATCCTCCAAAAAATTAACACCCTCTCCGTAAAAAAAATGGGGAGTTATCGCGTCTGATATGCGAATGAGATAATTTTTTTTATACATTTTCAACCTTTATCCTTTTTTATTTGACAATTTTTTTTTTTTTTTTTTTTTTTTTAATCCATGTCATGTCCATGAAATGCAATATTAGCCAATTAAATCAATTCTCCTAATTTAATAGATCATGTGAGGCTCATGTGCCATTTTCCGGCACCTTAAAGAAGATTCGGGCCACAACTGCCCTAAAATTGAGCATAATTGAAAAGATAAAGGATTAAATTGAAACCCTAGAAAATTAATGGACTAAAATGAGAAATGACCAAAGATACTGGACCAAAATTGCCTTTAATCCTAAGATGACTGACATGAGACTCATGTCATATTATTTGAGAATAGAAGTGAAACAACAAAGTGAGCAAACCTTCATTTCTCAAGACACGTGTATGCAAGGGAGGTTGTAAAAAAAAATTCAAAATGATGGAGTGCAATCTCGTGAATACTCCAATGGAGTAAAACTCTCCAAAGATGATGGAGCAAAAAAGGTCGACTCAACTACATTTCAAAATCTTGTAAGTAGTCTACGCTACTTGGCATGTACTAGACCCGACATACTATTTGCAGTGGGATTAGTAAGTCGATTCATGAAAAATCCAAGTGAAGAACATGTGAATGTTGCAAAGAGAATTTTTTGATATCTAAAAAATACTCTTGATTATGGCACATTCTACTCCTCTCTAACAATGTTTGCTTAAAAGGATATTGTGATAGTGATTATCCTGGTGATATAAATGATCGAAAAAGCACTATCCAATTGTGTTTTACATTGCTACAACTGTGGGAATATGCCATGCAATTTGGCTAAGAAAATTGTTAAGAAAACTAAAATCGTTCAGCTCATTCTCCTTTTCTTTTTTCTTTTACCTGCATTGGTAACAAGTATAAAATCGGCAATCATGGGTGCCTATAAGTACTCCTACAAGCTCTAGCTTCAGTAGTTTATGCTCCAACTATACACAATAACGATGACATAAACATCAGTCAAAGTCCAAACACAATCAAAGTCAATAAAAAATTCAATCAGTCATTTTATCAAACAGTGTGGAAGTAAATTTTACTTCGAAAATTTCTTCTATAAATTGTAAAAGAAAGGAATAATTACATTTACACCTCCTCATTTATTGTCATTTAAAACAAACCACTTCTATATTTTCAAAAATTACAGAAATCAACCCTGACAATCTTTAAAATCTCAAAATGTTCCTTTTGACTTAATCAAATTTTAATTTAATTTTTCAATGATAAAAATGCCCTCAGGAGTATTTTATTATTACCAAAAGGTAGAGGGAGTGTCAAAGTAATATTTATGGGGATGAGTAATATGACCCTATATATTTTTTATTACTATTTATACTAATTTTATTTTAATTTATATTATTTTATTATTTTTTATTGAATTTATATATGAATTTACACCTCTAAATAATGAAATATTAAACTATTTAATTAATATATTAAAAAAATTAGTTATTAACTTATAAATTCAAATTAAAAAATTATCATAGAAATAAAATTTTATTTTTAAAAAATTAAAAAATAAAGAAATTTTATTTTAATATAACTAATAAAATAGTTTATAATTTATAGTTATATTTATTTTAGATAAATTCTAGCATATATTAGTTATTTTTAAAATTAAATTATTATTTTAAAAGTATTTTAATAAACTTTGATCGAAAAAAGTAAGAAATAAATTTTAATTTTATTTCTTCAATTTATCTCGAATGTAAATAATTTAATTTAAAATTAATTATTATTTAATAAAATAAAATTTATCTAATACTTTTACTCAAAAATAAATTTTACTTTTTATAGTTTATGCTCAAATATTAATATAGTTTTAGATCAAATAATAATTTAATTTTAAAAATAGTAAAAAAGCTAGATCTTAAAAAGTATCTCAAATACAAATAATTATAATTTCATAGCTATTTTATTATATATATTAAAATAAAATTTTCTAATATTTTCAATTCTAAAAAAAAATTTATAGTTTGTGTTAAAATTGGTCAAAAATTTTTTTTTTTCTTTTAATGGTACCAAAAAGCACATTTTTTTATTGTTTTGGTACCATTAAACATGAGTCAAAGTCAAGTGTGACGGTCGTTAAGGTCCATGTGTCGTCTGCCGTTAATTCGGGACTAAAAACGATTATTTTCAGGTTTAATAGTATCAAAAGTCGAATTTTGAAGAATTATGGTACCAAAAATGAAACTGACCATTTTTAATGGGACCAAAAAAGGATTTTGCCCATCCAAAATATAAAATATCCAAAAAAAAAAAAAAAAGAAACCATTCTAAATAGATAAAGTATTCCAAAAAAACGAATTACATTTTTAGATAATCAGATGTATATAGAAACAGTCTCTAAACAAGTGGTACAAAAGTCGTTATTAATTAGAAAAAGTTAGATCCAACCATTCCAAGTAGTCAGGAATAGCGTCTATTACGACGGAAGGTCACTTGCACAATTCTCTCGCCCAAAAATAACAAGAGTCTCTTTTTCTCCCAAAAACCCTCCTTTATATCACAATAAAATGGGAGGAAAATAGCAATTTTTTTCACTTTAAATAAAATTACCATTAAATTTAACGAAAAAGTTAAAGGAATAACCAAAAGTACCACAAAAGTTAAAGTTTGAGAACCATAATTGCAACTTTGAATTATTTGAGAACTAAAATCGCATTAGTAACTATAGTTTAGAACCAAAAATGCATTTAACCCAAAATAAGATATATGCATAATTTAAAAAAAATACAAAAATTGAGCCAATATATACAAAAATTAAAATTTCTGTATAATCTTTAAAGAAAAAAAAAATACAAAGCTTGGATGCACCTCCCTGCATCCGTCCATGCGTTATTGTACTTTTCTTGCGTGATCCATTAAAAAAAAAAAAAAAAATACGTTTCTTTCATGATTGGTTGTTATCCATATGACCTAGTTATCTTGTAATGTTCTCAAGATTCCCACTCCAAAGTCTTACAAACAGTGCAGAATATAGTCTAGTGAAGAGTAGTTAAGTTGTCTTTAGAATACGTACAAGCATTCATCGTTCAAATGGAGAAGAAAAAAGATCCAAATTTTCTTCTGCCGACGCTGAGAAGGATGACCTCCAGGAGCTGCTTCAGACACTTGAACAACACAAGAGTTGGGATAGTCGTCCCCTCGTTAGGTGAGGGCATTTGGTTGCCGGTAATGTTATTCCGACCAATATTAACCTCCCGAAAGCACTTCAAAGCAGAAAGCACAGATATAATATTGACAATCATGCCTAAATCAGGAACTACCTGGTTAAAAGCTCTTACGTTTTCCATAGCCAATCGCAATGTTTTTTCCATTGATCAAAGTCCTTTACTCACTTCCAATCCTCACACACTTGTGCCTTTCCTAGAGTACACTGTTTATCCGGATCTAGAAAACCCTGAGCTGGAAAACATTCCGCGTCCAAGAATTTTCTCAACTCATATGCATTTCAAAATCCTTCCTGATTCCATCCGTGAATCTGGATGTAGAATTATCTACATCTGCAGAAACCCTTTGGATCAGTTCGTCTCACACTATCATTTCATACTTCAAAACAAGATTGAAAATGATGCAGTTCCACTTGAACTAGACGAGGTTTTTGACATGTTTTGCCAGGGAATTCAACCCTTCGGGCCCTTTTGGGACCATATGCTTGGCTACTGGAATGCCCAGTTGAAGAATCCTCAGAAACTGTTGTTTCTAAAGTACGAGGATCTAAAACAGGATGTCTCATCCCATGTAAAACAGATTGCTGAATTCATCGGGTTCCCATTTTCGGCGGAGGAAGAAAACCAGGGTATGTTGGAACAAATCTCAAGGCTATGTAGCTTTGAAAATCTTAAGAATTTGAAGGTGAACAAGAGTGGATACTTTATAGGGTCAATAAAAAACAGTTCATTCTTTAGGAAGGGAGAAGTTGGAGATTGGATCAATCATCTGACTCCCGCAATGGCTGAACGCGTCAACAACCTGACGGAGACCAAGTTCCAGAGCTCCGGTTTAGTTTTCAAGATGTGATGAAAAGGTCAGCTACTGCTGAAGTTGAAGATTCTCGTGCGTATCACATTTCAATATTAGTTTTAATTTATTTTCCAGCTTCTGTTCTTTACTCAAATGTAAAATTTGAGATAAATTTCAATCTATCTATCTATGTTATGAAAAACTGACAAACAAATTTAGAAAATAAAATAGCAATTAATCCATTTATGTTTTTTAAAATGTAGCAACTTAGCTTCCTATGTTTTTAAAATTGAAGCAATTGCTTCAATATTTTTTAAAATACAAAGGGTTAATTGCTATTTATTTTTCATAAGGATATAATTTGCCCATTTTTAAAATTATAGGGAGTAAATTACTATTTATCCGTAAAAAAATTTGTATGGATTTCATTTTCTCCTCATTCCAAGAAAAAGAGGAAAAACTGAAAATAAGACTCTTCACTTCAGCACAAAAACATGGTTGTTGATAAATAATGCATCGACTCCATTGTTCCTGTAATTGGAACTAGTACACGAGGCACGGTCAAATTAAAGAAAAAAAAGAGATAATTACATTGTCCTCCTCTAATATTTAGTATAATTATACATATATAAATTCTTGTCATTTGCATAATTATAGTCAGAGCGTGATCAGTATGTAAGAATGAACCGAACGGGAATGTAATTTGTTCGTGTTCATTTCGCAAATTATAGGACTAAAATCATGAACTCGTATGCTTTGATCTATAATTTTACATTTGAGCTCGTCTGTTTATACACCTTCAGGTTATTGGATCTAAGTGAATTAGATCGGCATTTAAACATTACTTTAATCGGCAAAAGTTTAGAGCTTATTTGGTTGAGGTGAAAAATAAATTTATATCTATATCTATACTATATTATAAAAGGTTGAATCTCTTAAATGTTTGTTCGATCCGTTGTGAAAAGACACTCATACCCTTACTCAATAATTAAATTTTTTTATGAAAGAATAAATTCTACAAAACACAATTTAATAGTTCTAAACTTCTAATATCTCTAAACTACTTAGACAATGACAAATATATCTAAGTAGTTGAGAGATATTAGAACTATTAAAATAGTTTTCTTTTTATTTAGAACTTTGTCTTTTTATATATATCTACTTTTTATTATTAAAAAGAAGAATTTCAAGCAAGGGTTCAAATGTCTTTCTTACAAAATTTCTTACAAATATATAAATTTAAATTTTTACTAAAACATTCATGTAATATTTATAACAATGCTACAGTCGCGTGGATGATGTTCCCTTATAAAACTTGGTCACAATTTTAAATTTAAAAAAATTGGTACCTATCAGTTCATAATATTTTATAGTTGAAAATTGGCCAAATGAAAATTTCTTACAAATATATACATTCAAAATTTGTACTAAAATATAAATTTAATATTTACTTAAAAAATTTAATATTACAAAATTGTCATTTAAAAAGTTATTAAAAAAAAAAGTGATGGTAAAGAAAAAGAAGACTCAGCTTATTGATTAGTTCTAATAGAGGAGACAATCATAATTAGATTCAAATAAAATATTGAGTGCATTAATTTAATTTGTAAATCTTATATTAAAGAAAATTTCTAACACGTACAAGTGCTCATTCCATATTATGTTTTAGAAATTATGAAAATTATATTTAAATATCAAATTTAATTAAAATATTATTTAATTCTCAACATTGTTAACTTATGGTATTTAATTTAATTACCATTTATAGAACATCATAATGAAATGTATGAGTTTTCAAAATATCACAAGCATAATTGAGGACGAATTTAGAATGAATTCATTTTTCAAATAATTTTCTTTAGGGTCGTTTATTTACCTGTATTTAAGTAATTTTTTAATAAATAAATCAAATAGTTATAAGAGAACAAATTTTATTAAAAAAATATAATTTAATAGTCCTAATACCGCTGCACCACATATGAAATATATATATCTAATAGTTTTTAACTACTGAATAATTTTTCTTTCAATTAGAACTTTGTCTTTTTGTAACTAACTTTTATATATTGTTATAAAGAATAATTTAAGCAAGGTGTACAAATGTCTTTTTTAAATATATAAATTTAATTTTTTACTCAAATATCAATATAATATTTATAACAATTTAAAATCGTGGATGATGCTCTCTTACAAAGCTTGATTACAATTTTAAATTTTAAAAGATCTATTGATATCTAGCTATCAATTAATAATGTTTTATAGTTGAGAGTTGGTCAAATCGAACATTTGTTACAAATATATATATATATACAAAAATTTTACTAAAGTATTAATTTAATATTTACTTATAAATTTAATATTATAAAATTGTAGATTTAAAAAGTTACGAAAGAAGAGATAATAAAGGAGAAGAAGAATTAGTTCTATAAGGATGCAATTTGTCATTGTATTCAGATAAATTAATTATTTTTTCTAACTTGAAGTGCATTAATTTAATTACCATTATTTTTAGAAATTGTGAAAATTATATTTTTATATAATCTATACTTTATTATAATTGAAGAGCACATAATTGGTGTCTTAATTTTTTTTGGTCTGTTAATTTTTTTCCAGTTATTTACAGTTCTTTTTTTTCCCTCAATTTCCAAGTCTCTCTCTTTCTCCACTATTTTCTCAATGACTTCCCACAATTTTTATTATTTTTTCACTATTTTTTAATAACTTCCCACAATCTTTATTATTTTTTCTACTTTTTCAATAATTCCACAATCTTTATTATTTTATCATTTTTTAATTTATTTCAATATATATATTTTAGAAAATCAGTAATTATATTATTTAAATTTTAAATTAATTACATATAGAGCGTGTACATACTATTTATTATTTAAAAAGTATCTACTAAGTTTAAGTTACATCCTTATAAATTTTTTTTTTTATTATTATAACATAACAATTTTAGTATGTTAACTAAATCTATAAACAAAGGGCGATCTTCTGTCGCCCTCTCTATATGGACGATTCTTCGTTGCCTCCACTACTTTATCTGGGAGACTAGCATCGCCCAGATTGGGGGTGTCGCAATCGCCTACACTAGTATATAATATGGATTTTTTAGGTTGCCCTATAATTATGAAAATTGCATTCAATACATATAGAGGCAACTTTCTAGTTGTAGAGGCACGTAAGATAGCCTAAAAACATTCGTATTGTACTAGTGCTATGCAGTGGACGTCGAGGGAGTGGGCAGGAGGGTCCGTTCTTTTTAAATAATAATTTTATTTTTATATGTTATAATTATACATATATATAATATAATTAAAGTTTGGTTAATTTTTATTTTCTTTAAAACATGTCTTCCAACTCATATCCAAAGTCACATAGGATAAAAAATCCTCCAAAATTATCCAACTCGACTGTTATATCATCTTTTCGGCCAAAAATTAAATTTCAACAATCGGAGGACTATTGTCATCATTTTTGTAACTTACAAAACTAAATAAACAAAAGGCATACTTATAGGACTAAAATTAATAGGAGGTAAAATTAAAGGATGAAAAAAAATAAATTTTCCTAAATAATATTTTGACCTAATTGAAACGACATTTCAATACAAATTATTATGGATACTATGTATATGTCTAATTAGATGAACTTTTTATAAAAAAAAATTTAATAAATAATTAATTTAAAATCATTTCACATCAATAAATTTAAAAAAAAAAATCAGGATATGGTAGTAAAATTAAAAATATAATATTTCACAAAAATAATATAACAACAAAAAATAAAATAAAAAAATAGAAAAATAGACATTAAAAATATAATATGATCAATTTTATTAAATCGGAATTTCTTATAAAAAATCCAAAAATATGTGACTTCGTTAATTTTATTTTAGTGTTGAAACTTTTATATATATATTTTTACTTTTCTATTAGCTTGTGTGATACAAAATCATTAAATATAGTAACTATTAAATACGAAATGCAAAAAATTCTATTTTAAGGAATAAATCTTTTATTTAATATTATCAATTAAATTTAGAGGTGAGTAACAAATAAAAATTAAATAATTTCCTCATCACTTAAAATAATTGTTATCAATTTTTTTTAAAAAAAATCATATACTAAGATTCAATAATAGAAATATAAATAATATTATGAGTTTTAATATCTTTAGTAACTAATAAATTTATATTCTAATCTAAAAATGTGTTTCTACACATGCATTGCACTTGATACTTTATAGTATATAAGAAAAGTGAAAATTGTATAAAAAAATGTTTGGCTGTTTGGTTAAAAGAAGGGTAAATTACAAATCACAACAATCTCCATTGAGATTTGGCATAATTATGAACACCCTTTGTTGTTTGAAAAACTACAAATACCCCCTGATATTTGATAAAAATTATGTGATCCTTGGATGGAGATATGGAATTGTCAACTTTACCCTTACTGTATTTTTTTATTTTTAAAAAAATGAAAATTTTTTTTAAAAAATCAAACGGGATGGATGGAAAAGTTTTAAAAATTATTAAAGAAATTATCCAGTTAGTCCATGAAAAAAAAAAAAAAATACAAAATAAATAAAATTATAATTCTTAATCCACATGGGCTTTTTGACCAGTTCACCATAAAAAAATATGAGAACCTAATAGAATGAGCTAATTGTTAGATAATCGTTAAATTCAAGAAGATATTGATAATTTTTAAATAATGAGATAATATTCATAATTATATCAAATCTAAAAAAATATCGTTGTGATTTACACTAACCCCTCGTTTACTTTGACATATTGGCCTGTATAAGAAAATTAGTATAGATTAATATAATATTATTATATAGATATAGGGGCCTTGTACAAATATAATATCCGGTACTATTTATTGTTCTACTTGTATAAATAATACCACCTTAAAAGATTGTATTAAATTAATACATGGCTGGCCCTTTTTTTCATTGCCCAAAATAACCCTCAAGCACATGGTGTATCAAATAAATCACAATCAATCATTGCATTTAAAGGTTTTTACGTCTCAAAATAAAATTGGGAAAAGGTATGGTATTACAATCCCATCAGAAACTCATTCATCAGTGGATTTCTTTCCTTCTACTCTTTTTAGGCCCTGTTGACTTGATGATCGAAATTAAATGAATGATAGAACTGTTTTTTATTAAATGAAGGATAAAAAAGTCCTATATTAATCTTAAGGTGTTTATAAATTTTATTTCAATTAGTATATTTTATATTTAGTTTTTAAAAAATTATTTTTCATTTATATTAAAAAAATATTAATATTAATAGAAAATTTTAATGTTTAATTCAATAATTGCTCCCACTAAGTAATTTAACTGTTTATTCTTAGATAAAAAATAAACTTGCATGATTGTAGAAAATATATATAGTGACTTAATTTATATATATTTTATAATATAGGAATAATTATATCAGATAATATAGCAATTAAAATATAGAAATTAAAATATTAAATATAAAAATTGTAGATTTTTATTAATATTAAATTATTCAAATTATTTGAAAACTCTAGTATCAATTTTTGATCATGTGCAACTTTGAAAATAAATTTGACAAGGTAAATTCGAATTTAAATTATTATAATGAAGATAAATAATAAAAAAAAGTTGCATTTATTTATTAAAAAAACACTAAAAATACTTGTTTTAGCAATTTTAAAAAGAAAGTTGACATCCAGCATTTTAAATTAAAACACTTTTTTTAAGTGAGAAGCTAAAAAATAATTTTCTAAAACTCTCCGAACACTTCAATAATACTAGAACCCATTGCAAAATCAGGAACCACATAGTTGTGCCTTTCATTGTGTCCAATTTCTATTCACACCAAGAAAATTCTATCTCCGAAACGTATCAAGTTCAAGAATATTCACAACACAAAAAAAGTCTTTAATAAAACAATTTTTAATTTCATTTGCGAGTATGAATTTAGAATTATTAGATCAGTTCATTTCAAACTGCCCATTTCTTGCTCAGAAACCGAGCCACTTGCTTTCAACACCTAAAATTCTTATCCGAATCAGGTCTGGTCGAATCAAACCAATCATAGAGCAAGTGTATCACACTTGCAATGTGATTGGTCACTTTTTCTAAATTGTACACGAATCACACGGAAAGTGTATTGCACTTGTCATATGATTGATTTAGGTTCGGCCAAACCCAATTTGAGTAAGAATTTTCTAGAAATATGACCTTGGGAACACATAATTCGTTGCTACTAGCTTTTGTTACCGGTTTCCGTTCTTACTATATATATCTATATGTATGAATTTCATTTTCTGCTGTTCTTAGTGTCTGTTGGTGTGGATTTCATTTTCTGATAACAAGAAGGATAACCGAGGGAAAGTATATACAATCCACGATGCAAAATCATGATGGTGATAGTAGCTAGATATGTTGAAGCTGTTAAGTATTCATGGTACTTTTGTCTGAATATTGAAGTTATAACATTGTTAAGTCTTGTTCTATTTATTACAGTTGCTTTTGTTACATTAGCAACTAGTAAGTGATTGTTGCCAAATTCTAATTTAAATTTGATTTAGCCGAATTTATATTAATTATATAATAAGTACAATACACTTATTTTATGAGTATTTTATTATTCGGACTTTTTAGGTTCCTCAATTATTTCTTCAAGTTGCCCCGGCCCACCGTTGTCAATAATTTGAAAAAACGTGAGCCCTTTTCCTCTTTCCGATTTGCATTTTACACGTAAAAAAAACACTAAAATGCATCATTGATTGTGATTCATCCGGCACGCCACCCGACACTTTATCTTGTAATATCCCAACAAGATCCCTAATCCAAAAATCATAATCTGAAACAGGGCACATGTAGAGACTGTAGAGCAGTCTATAAAAAAGTGGTACGTACTTGAATTTTTCAGAATACATTCATCACTCAAATGGAGAAGAAAGAAGATCCAAATGAGCTCCAGGAGTTGCTCCAAACACTGGAACAACAGACGAACTGGGATGGCCGTCGGCTCGTTAAATACGATGGATTCTGGTCGCCAGATATCATAGTCCGACCAATACTGTCCGCTCAAAAGTACTTCAAAGCAAAGGATTCCGACATCATATTGACATCCATTCCGAAATCAGGAACCACCTGGTTGAAAGCGCTTGTTTTTTCCATTGCCAATCGCAACGTTATCTCCATTGATCAAAGCCCTTTGCTCACTTCCCATCCTCACACAGTTGTGCCTTTCCTCGAGTTCAATCTCTATTTACACCAAGAAAATCCTGATCTCCAAGCCCTCCCTAGTCCAAGAATTTTCACAACCCACATGCCTTTCAAAATCCTCCTTGATTCCATCCTTGAATCCGAATGTAAAATTATCTACATCTGCAGAAACCCTTTGGATCAGTTCGTTTCGCACCGGCATTTCTTGCTCGAAAACAAGCTGGAAAAAGACGCGGAGCCACTCGCCATAGACACGGCTTTCGACCTGTTTTGCCGGGGAATTCATCCTTTCGGGCCCTTCTGGGACCATATTCTTGGATACTGGAATGCCGGCTTGAAGAATCCTGAGAAAGTGTTGTTTCTGAGATACGAGGAATTGAAAGAGGATATAACGCCTCATGTCAAGAAGATTGCTGAATTTATCGGGTCCCCATTTTCACCGGAGGAAAAAACAAGGCGTCGTGGATCAAATCTCAAGGCTGTGTAGCTTTGAAAATCTTAGGAATTTGGAGGTGAACAAGAAGGGATACATTCTTGGGTACTGAAAAACAGTTCATTCTTCAGGAAGGGACATGTCGGAGATTGGATCAATCATCTTACTCCTTCAATGGCTGAACGTTTCAAGGACCTCATGCGGGACAAGTTCGAGGGCTCTGGTTTAATTTTCAAGATCTAAACAAAACTTCAACTGTTTATACGATATTTGCAATATATTTGTGGTGTGATTATGAAATGATCAATTTATTTGTAATTGATTGAATTCATAAAAAAAATTCGAACCTTAGTACTTGGGTTGATTGCCAGTTTCGGTTCTTGCTGCAATCTATTTGTAAATTGTATGGATCTCATTTTCTACTCATTGAAAACATTAATTTGAAAATGAGACTCTTCCACTACGTGTGTTTTTTTTTAAATTATTTTCGGAATGAGTCAAAATATATCTAATGTTTGTCATCATACACAAACATCTTTTGGATGGTTTTAACTATTTTAGTATAAATACATATATATATATATATACACACATATACATAAATATATAGTGATTTTTGTCTAGCAAAATACAATATTATATATACAACCCTTATATATATGTATATACATATAATTATATAAAAAAAACATAATTTGACAATAAATAGTAATTTTTGTCTCCCAAAACACAACATCAATCATACAATACTTATTTTAAATAATCTTTAAAATAAATCCAAACATACACAGTCTAACATATATTTATTTATCTTATTTTTTTATCTCTATCTTCACAAAATACAGCAAAACACTCAAAAAATGAATCCAAACACTATGTTGGGCTTTTCCTTATCATTTCTTTGTTTTTCTTTTTTCTCAACAAACAAACAAACTCAAAGGCAAGTTTGCAAAAATCTTAAAAATAAGTTGAATTTTTATTTCTTCTAAAAAAATTTATAAGTTTCTAACTTTTTTTTAGTTTCGGAAGCACATCGGTAGCTACCGGTTTTAGTCTAGCTACAGTTTTTATAAGAGTTGGAGGACTCGAAATATCATATGAAATAGTAATATAAGTCATATCAATACTTTCTGAAGTTAAATTTAATTACATAACACTTTTTACTTTTTATAAATTTACAAGCACACTCTTTAAAAGGTGTTAGTGCAATTTACCTCAAAGGTGGTATTTAAATTACTTCTACAATTTTAAAGAGTGTATTCATAATTCTATTAAAAGTAAAAAAATATTTATATAATTAAATCTAAAATTAAAAAGAATCGACATAATATACCTTATACAATATTGATGACAGTCTCATAAGTCATAATCGTGATCTATATATTATCTATGTTTTGGCAAAATCATTACCTACCATTTGGCAGACCAGTTGGTAAATAGTTGACTATTGCATGCAGTTTGCACACGTAGGATGATAAATATAGTTCATGTACTGTGGAAATATGCTGATTGAATTTTATATTTCAAATTATGTTATATTTTAATATTTAATTAATATATGTAATGTATATATATGAAGAAGAATTTAAATAAAATAAATAATATAATTTTTATATACGTTATATGTATATATTAAATGAAATAAAATATACAAAATTCACAACAACAAAAACTCGTTGGGTCCATTAGCTATTCAATTGCTGATACTATTCCTAATATTATTAAAAAGATTCAATTCGACTAAAATAATAAAAAATTATAAAAAAATCTAACAAGATGAATGAATTTTTTTTAAAAAAATTATAAAAGCATATTATTCTTAGTCTATAAAAAATTAAATTTTATAAATAATTAAAATTATAATTTATAGTTCCACAACATCATTTTCTTTATTTCGTCACAAAAAATAGATGAAAATCTATAAAGGGGACTAGCGGATTTGGTTAATTATCAGATGATCGTTAAAATTACGAAAGTATTAGTAGTTTCAAACAATGATAGGGTATCTATAATTACTAGCGTAAAATTCGTGCTATGCAGGGTTATATATTTCTTTTTTTTAAATAAATATACTTTTATTGAAAAATCATAGTTTTCACCCCATAATTAAACTTATTTTTAATTTAGTCCTATATTTGTTAGACTTTTATCACATTTAGTCATATTTGTTAGACTTTTCTCACATTTAGTCCCATTTATTTTAAAAAATTCTCAATGTTAGTCCTTTGTCACTTTTTCGTCTAATTTTTTAACGAAAAAATGACGTGAATTGGATAAAAAAAGTTACTTGAATTTGATGAAAAAGTGACGTTTCAGTTAAAAATTGGATGAAAAAATAATTTGAAACTAATACTGAGAATTTTTTAAAACATATGAAACTAAATGTGAAATAAATCTAACAAATAGGACTAAATTGAAAATGAGCCTATTACATGGGACCAAAAAAATAATTTTTCATTTATAATATATGTTGCTATGAATGAATCTTTTACGTAAAATAAAATTTTTATTTTTAATGGTAAAATATAGTAATTTTGAATAGATAGATCCATCGGCTTTTATATATATCCAACTCTATATAAAAATAAAAATAAAAAATTAGTTAAATGTGTTATTTGTTTATATATAATTCATCATATGTACCTATTAGTATTAAATAAATATGTTTCTTTCTCTAAAAAAAAAAAAAATAATAGAATATAAAAAAACCAATAAATTAAACTTTTAAAAATATTGATGGATTAGACTATAATACAGAAAAAAATAAATAGTGTATAAAGATACAAAAGAGTAAATATTCTTTAAACAAAAATTGATACTAAATAAAATATTAAGTAGAATTAAAAATAATATTAAAATAAAATATAAATCAATAAATCTATTTCGTCTTGTACAAAAACTGAATCAAGCAATCATCAATAAAATCTAAAAAAACTAACACGATAAGAGAAATAAATATTACAACTAGTAAATAAAAGAAGAAACTTGAAGAGATTATTACTTCAATAACTTTGTACCATAAAATTAAAATTTAATGGATGAAACTATAATAAATTAAAAAATAGGTGTATAAAAAAAGATAAAAATTTAAAATAAAAACAAAATTAAATATCAAATTAAGTAGAATTTTATATATAAATATTAAGTAAATATGTACCTATAAGAACTAAATAATTTTGTTCCTTTTGTTTGAGAAATAAAAACAAAAAATAAAAGAAACCTGAAATAAAAT